>JAIUZE010014810.1:0-33649 GCA_022085475.1 Heliosperma pusillum | reverse complement strand
CAAGAAGAAGTCCAAGAAGGACAAAGGAGTTTGCACATATTCGAGTGATTCGGAAGTGGAGCTAGACTCCAAGAAAAGATCGTATGTGTGGAAAAAGAAGTCGGAAATTACCGCAGCTGAGGGTAATTTCGCAAGTCAAAGGCCTGACGGTGGCCTTGTCACAAAACTGTTTGGTTATTAGCCGGGTTTGCAACCCCGTGCAATTTGTAAATAACAATTTATTGCGTTTTCATTAGACAATTAGACTATTAGACTATTTACTTAGATTAGACGTTACGTTATAATCCGTAGTTTAGATCAACAATTTACTTTTCATGTTAGACATTTTTTGGTTTTTTTTTTTTGGGTATCGTTTCGTATCATTTTTGGAGGAAAGAGAAGCGACAATCAATTGCTAAAAGTCGAAGGCTGTGCAAATAGGAAAACCATTCGATCGAGTAAAATTGTTACTCGAGCGAGAGACTTGGGAAAGAAAAAGACCTCGATCGAGGGGAATTCAAACGATCGAGTAAACTTAGGATCACCAAAAGAAAGTCCTCGATCGAGTAAATCAGAACTACTCGATCGAGCGGTCCTGCCTGAAAAAGTTCTCGATCGAGTAGAATTTCTACTCGATCGACCGAAGTAACTGCTGCGAGGAGGTGATGTTAGCTCCCCAGTTTGATGCTGGTTTGGGGAAGCTGTTGTTTTGTGAGTTTTTTCTGTTTATTTTTTCCATTCTTTGTATATATTTCATCCCTTAGGAACATGAATTAGGTTGTGTTTCCCTTTCCCTTATATGCTGTTGTGCTATAGCCAATGAGGACATTGTCTGTTTTGGTTTGGGGAGGTGTTTTGCATCCTTTTGCGTCTGCATTTGCATTTGTATTGCATTCACGTTTACAATTCATGTTAATTAGAAAAAAATTTGAAAAAATCAAAAATATCACGTTTATTTTTGCATATAGTCGAGTCATATTGGAGTCTTGTTCGTGATGAAATTGCACTACAAGTCTATTTTATGCTATTCCTTGCACCATTCTTGACTTACTTAGTAAAATCGAAGTAGTGAACTATTGAACTTTGTCTTGGAATTTAAATTTGACTATTAGACTTGACTCAACATTTTGGCAAACTACTTATATATTCTGAGTTTTAGAGCCTATAACTGGTGACATTTATAACCAGTTCATCTAGGAATGACAGTAGTTACTCCCCACATCTCGTGTCATTTGCTTGTATATGAACTTTGATTTCTTATTGCCTGCACGCATTGGGTTTGTGGTCGGTATTACGTGTTTTGAGAATATTTGCATCTCCCTTTTCCTCATTTTACCCCATTAACTCCACATAAAGCCATATCTGCCTGTTGCCCTTAACTACATTCTAAACTGATAAGTGAATATTTGTATGGTTTTAACCCCCAATTTAGCTCGGTTTTGTATGTCATTTGTGCTTTGTTAAGCCACTTTATGAGCTAATATCGTCTTCTAGGCGAATTCCTATGTTCTAACATGTTTTGTAGGAAAGTGACGTTTCTACGCCCTTTTTCTATATTCCCGAGCATTTGCCTAGAACCCGACGATTTGAAGAAGCAAGCTTGACCAAGTGAAAGGCATTTCAAGAAGGTTCACTAATTCAAAAGAGAGAAGAAGCAAGGACGGTTTCGTAGTTGTCGGAAGATCAATCAATTAGGCGGAAGCAATCATCGCTTTACATCAAACCCTATCAACAAACCCGACTCAAGAGGTCAAGGGGGATGTTGGAAGTCAAGTCAAGCAAAGGAAGATGAAGCGTTATTCAAGAGCTTCCAGAAGACGACTTACCCGATCGGGTAAGTGTGTACCCGATCGGGTATGTGTGCTGCTTCGAGCATTGCGGCTCCTTCATCCTATTTTTGACCTATGTGTTTAATGCCCGACCTCTTCTCCACGAAACCCTAATGCTATAAATAGATGCTCTAGCCCCTCATATCAAATCATCTCTTCTTCACACAACATCTCTTCTCTTCTTACATTTCTCTTTAGTTTAGTTCTTCTTCTTTCTTAGTTTAGTTTAGTTTTAGTTTTCTCTAGTTTAGTTTAGTCTAGTTCTAAGTTTTCTTCAATTGTAGTTGTTCTAGTTGTACTTGGAATTCAAGTTTCCGGGTTTGCATTTCCTATTCAAGTTCTTATTTCATTTCAATCTTTGCTCATCCTTTTCGGTAATCTTTATTCTCGTCTTTACATTATAGTTTCATTTTCTTTTAGTATTTCCTTTATCATGTTTATCATTCTTAGTTTTATAATCTTAGTTTCTTTTTCATTGTTAATCATGCATAAGTAGTCACCTTTCTAGGGTGTAGGGTAGCCATGTTAGATTGATTAAAAGATGATAATTGGATAAAGAAATTGTGCCTTTAAAACGTTGTGTCTATGCATGTTTGGATTGTAACGATAGTTAACGATTTCTGGCCGGAAATCATCGACTAAAATGGAATTCTTTTCCAAGTTTGAAATACGCGAATTGAATAGACAAAGCATGACATGGTGGATTAAGACCTAGTAAATCACCTAAAAAGCCTGCTAGACCATCTGATCTATGATTGTAATGAACACATCATTCTTACGAACTCACAATGAATTATTTGCATATCCTAAATCCAATTTCATCAATATGTTAATCTACCTGTGTGAACCTACTTCCCTAGATTCTTTTCTTTATTGCATTGTTATTATTTAGTAATTAGTGACAAACATTTGCCAATCGTCCAAGGTAGAGTTCTAACCATAACTATTCACAAGTATCTCCCGTCTCCCTGAGTTCGACCCCTTACTTCCCTAACTGCATTTATTTGTTGTTAGCCTAGCCAAGGGTTATTTATCTTTGATTAGGGTACGCGACAACCCGATCAAATTTTGGCGCCGTTGCCGGGGAGCACGGTTTTGTTTATTTGTGATTAGTAGAGTTTTACCTTGTCTTTTTCTTTTTTTCTTTTCTTTTGTGTCGAGGAACACTTGTTCCTTGAGATTTTTCTCACCTTTTCCTTGTAGTGTAGTGACTCTTTTCAGATAATAGGAATATTTTCTTTCAAAGGGATTGCTTTATTTTCTCTCAATGACTATCTATTTCCAACCTCCACAATGCGTGAATGAGCCTTTCCTTGAATACCTCGACCGATTTTATAGCTATTCTAACCATATTATCTCTCTTGGGTATACCCTTGATGAGACCTATATGAGAGATGTCGTGCTTCATGGAATGCTCATTAAGTGTCATAGCCTGGCTATGCAATTAAGTGCTGGAAGTTTTTATCAGAAAAGAGGAAAGGAACTTTGGATTTTCTTGGACTTTATGGCATCCCAATCTCTAGCTGAAACGCACCGGCGGTTGAGAATCCAAAAGCAAATCAATGAAATCAGGGTTCAACTTCAAATACTCAAAGGGCAAAAGGAAGAACCCACGTTTACAAAATGTATGCCAATCAATTTTCCTTATGCTTTTTCACCCCCATGTGAGTCTATTTTCTCCTGTGCTTTTTCAGCCCCCTCATGTGAGTCTAATTCTCCTCAATCATATGAATTAATAGATGACGATGATGATGGTCCAACCTTTTCTATTGAAAGTCACTCTAGTGTCGTTCCATTTGACAATTTTGAGACCCCCATTATTGATATTGACCATATGGTAGTCGAGACTTTAGACAAGGATGTTGTTAAGCCCATTTGTGACTCCCATGGAGAGTCTTTGATCGAGTCATCAGATTTCTTTGAAAATCCCTTCGCTAAAGATATTCCGGATTTATTTGAAAATGATAATGGGTTTTGTGAACCTAGCCTTGAAATTAAGTGGGATCAACCACCCATTTTTGATTCCCAATCCTTTGATTCACCCTACCCCCAATTAGAGTCCACTAATGACATTTTGGGAACTCATTGTTTGTTCCATGATCTTAAACATTTTACTCCATCTCTCACTGACGAGTGGAGCAGTTCAGTGGTCATCTATGAAGTTTATCATGCGCACAATGATAAGATATATCAATTCTTACCTTCAATATTTCATGCCTTTATCTTGTCAATTGCTTACATATGTTTTTGTATAGCCCATGCGCAGGTATATGATCGACTTCTAAGGGCATTGACATGCTTTTTAAGGCACAAAGAATGATTTTCATTAATAAAGAGTCTAGCAAGACATTTAAATTGCGCTTCTCGGGAGGCAACTCGTGTTCCTTTTCTTTTTGCATTTTTATTTTTGTATTCCCTTTTTCATTGTTAGGATTTATTTTGCAGATGAAAGAGTTTTTGAAGAATCTATAAAGACCTTCCTTGTCAAGTCCACAAGACTAGCTTGGGGGAGTCCGCGCTGACTAGTAAGCTTCACTCTTCTTTCATTTTTCCTTTTCCCCATTAAGCATCTCATTGCATATTTTGTCTTTGTGCTCACATTGAGGACAATGTGATGTTTAGCTTGGGGGAGGGATTGCATTTTCCCATTTTGCATTTTAGTCGATCATTTTTTAAATTTTGAATAAAAGAAAGAGAAGACTTTTGAGAAAATTTAAAAATTTCTGAACATAATTGAATGGTTTTCATGCTTTGCTTGCTTGTTTACTATGCTATCGTGTTACATTTCCCAAACTTAGAGCTTCCAAAAGATAATGGTTCAATATTTATTGAATTGTGCATACATGGGGAAGTCTTGTACACAGTAGGCATGTAATGAATCTATAGATGAGTACGCTTGATCTTGACATTTGGCAAACTACATATATTGTAAGGTATAACCTCCTTAGACTGGTACATCCATACCCAGTCTCATCTAGGTGTGTGTAGTTCTCCTTGTGATGTGTGTCATGTCAAAACGCATAAGTATGGTTCTCATTTCATTTCTATAAGCATTGCATTCATGATTCACTAAGATTTGAAGCCTTTTTCACTTTAATTTGCCCCTCAAAATAAGACCCTTCATACAAATGCTTCACAAAATAATAGCTACATACAAAAACTGCCTACCTTTTGAGCTAGTAGCTAGACTATCGTGTGTGGGTGCTCTTTTGAGAAGATTTGTTCTTATGTGACAAAGTGAATTTGGGAGAACGAAAATGTACAAGAAGTGATGTTATGTTCAGAAAAGAAAGGAAAAAATGAATGAAATAGAAAAAGAAAATGAAAAAAAAAGAAAAAAATCGGAAAATTGAAAAATAAAAGAAAAAAATAATAAGAGAAGAAGTTGTGAGTATCTCCTCAAAATGTCAAATCAATAGAAGGAGTTTACCCTTGTGTTTCGTGTGTAATAAGCCAATCTGTTACTTCTGGCTTCGTTTTTCGTCTTCTGGGAAATTGATCGAAAGTTTGGATTGAGTATTCATTTATCATTGGTCAGTTGCTAGCTCACAATGAATTATTTGCATATCCTAAATCCAATTTCATCAATATGTTAATCTACATGTGTGAACCTACTTCCCTAGATCCTTTTCTTTATTGTATTGTTATCATAGCATTTAGTAATTAGTGACAAACATTTGCAATCGTCCAAGGTAGAGTTCTAACCATAACTATTCACAAGTATCTCCCGTCTCCCCGAGATCGACCCCTTACTTCCCTAATTACATTAATTTGTTGTTAGCCTAGTCTGGGTTATTTATCTTTGATTAGGGTACGCGACAACCCGATCATAAACTGAGCCTATCTTTGCCGAGCTAGTTTAGTAGTCGAGGTATATTTTACTGTTGTGTCAGTTTTTCACTCGTTTTCATTGATTGGAGTGGGTATTTGCGAGAAAAAGAAGAGAAGTGATGAATAGTACCTCGATCGAGCAGCTTTTAGCTCGATCGAGCAGATGTTGCTGTATGTTACCTCGATCGAGTGACTTATTTCACTCGATCGAGGGGTTTTTCCCTCGATCAGCCAAGAAAGAAAAGAAAAAAAAGGGAAGAAAATGAAAAAATGAAAAAATGAAAAAAAAAATACTATGAGTAAAAATAATTGGCTGAAGTTTTTGTTATTTACACCTCCTTTGCTTATTATCATTTGTCGAGGTGTTTTATGGGATTTGTGTAGTATATGCCTAGATATGTTAAGGCATCGAGCTTAGTTTTTGATAGTTGGAAGAATGGAACGAGTTCTATTACGGTCTTGTTAGGAACTAGCTTGGCTATTTACCCTTACATTTCCATTAATTGTTTTGCCCCTTCTTACCAATTAGCCTCACATATCCATATTTTTGCAAATGTTCGGCACGTGATAGTCCTTGAACGGTGGTTATGCGTGTGTACGGTGCTTGAATCATCTTTCATATTAGTTAGCGATGCATGTTGTGTCGGTCGTAGTCTAGGTGAGTGACTATACTTTCTTCTCTCTCTTATACATATTTACTTACCATTTGCTTGTTGAGAGAAGAGTGACCCGTGAGAAGTCCGAATTTGGTTGAGTCTTGCAGGGTCGAAAGTCTAATTTATTTCCAAGATTGTATAAATTCGTTCACTTTCGTATTAAGCTTTGTAGCGATTGAATGAGTGCATTAAACGGTTTAGCATTGACTTGTAGCTAGCTCTGAGACTTACTCCACTCCCCTAGGTTCATTTAGTTCCATATATCTGTATTTAGTTTGCTTAAGGACAAGCAAGGGTTTGGTTTGGGGAAGTTTGATGCGTGTATTTTATATAGACTTTTTAAGTCCATTTATGCACGCATTTCTATGTCATTTAGGTGATATTATGTCACTATATGCCCCTATTTGGCTACTTTGTACTTTCATTACCATTTTGTTGGTACAAGCTGCGTAGTAGCGGAAACCGAGCCAAAACAGTCCACTTTGCATGAATTTAGGAGAATGGAAGGAACGGAACTTTGCATGGGAAAGCGTGAAACCGCTCACAATCAAGTCCAAAGCCACGACCAACACTATATGCTAGGCCAGAGGACCTCGATCGACCATATCTTTGGTCGATCGAGGGGAGTACTGATGAAGAAGACTCGATCGAGTGACTCTCTACTCGATCGAGAGGATTTGTTGCTAGAGAAGACCTCGATCGAGCTGTCATCTGCTCGATCGAGGGGTAGCTGTTGAAGAATTGGTCGATCAAGAGGATGAAGTCCTCGATCGACTGATATTCTCGAATAAAGGCCTCGATCGAAGGGGATTTTCCCTCGATCGAGTGAAATCTATCATGGGCCTTAAGTCCGTAGACTAATTAGGTTAGAAGTTGTGTTATGCATTATATAAGACTCTTAGTTCGTCATTAATGAGGATTATCGACTACTTAGCAGACTTATCATTCACCATTAGTTTCTGAACTTTCTTAATCTTTAAGTTTATATTCGGGTTTATTATCGACGCGGATTTGTTCTTTACGCCGGATTTGCTAAGATTGTAAACTCTTTTCTCTCCTTAATTCTTAATCTTCGTTCTAGTCTTAATTACTGTTTTAACTTTCTTAATTCCTGCGTTATTGTTCTTTATGCTTGTTTATTACGATTATATCATGTCTAATGTCATATATTCAATCGTCTTTATTTCTAGCATCATTAATAGTATGAGTAGCTAATTCCCTTGTATGTTAGGATGAGGAAAACTGTAATAAAGGCATGATAGGATAAAGTATATTAGTTAATCTTGAATATGAGAATCAATCTAAGCAATATAATTGAGGTTAGTCGATTGAGTGCACGCAGGAGACTAGCTAGGTAGTTAACCCCGACCTGGATCGAGAGATTGGAAGGGATAGGCTTGCTTCGAATTGATAGGTGACTCCTAAGAGGGCGAGAGTTAATTAGGAAAATCCCTAGGGTGGTTTGAGACCGAGAGGAGAAAACCATTGCCCTTCTCATTGATAGATTGATTGAGTTAGTTGACCCGTAGATGCCGTTATTGCAGTAGACCGAATCCTAGCATATTTTTCCTTTGTCTGATTTATTTCGTGTTAACCTCTACCTTTATTTCTCTTCCCTTAAATCTTATTTAGTTTAGTTTAAAACCAAATCAAAACCCCCAGACTATGACTGATAGACTTAGATTACAGTTAGTTAATTTCCTCCCTGTGGAGATCGACCCTACTTCCGCTATCTTCTTTAAATAGTAGACTTAGGCTTTTATTTTTGGTGTATAACGACCCGCATCAATTAGGAAATCCCATATTATTGAAAAATGTCGTATTACCGAATCTATATCCTATAGGAATAGGAAGTTATAGTTGGACGTGGACTAGGAAAGATCTGAAGCTGGAAATCAGGACAAAGAACCTGGGCAAGAGGCACTGCAAGAGCTGCGACTCTTCGAAAGGGCACAGCTCGTGCTGCATCCGTTCCCGGGTTAATCCGTCTTTGATTAAAATTGGGAAAGCGCGAATAGTATATATAGACATGTCGATGAAGCTATTACCCATATAATTATTCCGTCAATCAATGCGATTATATTACAAAATCTCTCTTAAAAAAAGCTTTCACAATCATGGATGCCTTTGAAAACCGTCTGAAAGAGTGGACCAACGAGTTCACCAATGTAGAGAAACACGATATGGGTGGTTTTAATCTAGGACCGATCTTGAGCCTAAAATTAGTGAAGGTTGTGAGGCATTTCCTGGATGCTTGTCTTGAGTATTGGGACCCGAATTTGCATGTTTTCGCCTTTCCTGGAGGCGATATTTGTCCCTTTCTTGAAGAAATAGTTGTCATTAGGGGATAGGACCTTGAAGATGTGCCAACTATACCCCTTAGCTCTCAAGGGTATAAGAATAAATTCAGGGACCTCCTAGGGTTGACCAAGGCGAAGGTAGATCGTTATGTTACCTCAAAAGGTGTCCGTATGGACGATTTTGTTAATCGATTGATAAATAGGGAGGACCCTTCTATATCATATGCTACGAGGCGCAGAGTTTTTGGATTTTGCCTTTTGCATTGCTATATATTGCAAGGCCACATTGATAAAGAGATGAGAGGGGACCCTCTTTTCTTGAATCTGGTAGAACAAATGGAGATGCTCAAGAGCGCGGCATGCCTTTGTCTAGGAGAGATCATTCTTGGCCTGGATAATAGAAAGGCGAATCGAGCATTTCCATATTTGGGCAGTTCCATCATCTTGCAAGTAAGAACTCTTTCTTTTCTCTTTCTTGTTTTTGTCTTTTTTTTTTTGTTTGTTGTATCATTTTTTTTTTGTCTCTTTTTTCTTGTTTATTTCTTTTATTCGTTTTTCTTGTCTTTTTTTTTCTTTTTTCGACGTGTTCTTTTTCCTTGCTGCAGATATGGCTGATGGAACGACTGCGATTGATCGAGCCCCCAGTTAATATGTCAGGATATCGTGCTCGATCAATTACTATGAGAACCAGGCTCTATATGGTGGACTTTTCCAAGGTATGCAATTATTGGGAAATAAGCTAAAGAGTGAAGGCGGTCCCTTAATTCGATGGATCGTGTCATGGTGGCATCTCAAGTCAGTTAAATGGGTGTCATCTCTGGATTCTACTCGGTCAGTTCGTCATCCTGGCTTAGACTTTATGGTATGTATATTTTCGGAAAGACTGTTGAGGCAAGTGGGCCTTAAACATAAAATTTTGAGGCTTGATACCGTTCCCCAAACTGCCTTGGCTCATACTGTAGAGTCTTGTCGGGAATGGGTCGCAAGGTGTGTTTAGAGGAATATGTGGTATGTACCTGTTCCACTTGGCTCATTATGGGTATCTCGCTCATATTTGCTATAGAGAAAGGCTAGTAATCCTGAGGAACGTGAGAAACTGAGGAAACACGGGCCTATAGACTATAAAATCCGCGAGGCGGCTAAAGAGAAAGAAAAGTATCTAACTGAAGGGGAAGAAGAAGCCGGATTCCTAGTTGTTCGTCAAGCGAAGAAGTCGAGAACTACTCCTGCCGCAAGGATGGTGATGGATAAGAATAGTAAGGCTAGACCGCGAGAAAGACCATTGGTGATTAGGTTTGATATAGCGCAAGAGCGCCCGGCTCGTGGTCGAGACAAGAAGAGTGGCAAGGGTGAAAAAGGCAAGGGGAAGATGGAAGAATAGCCTTAGTCACAAAATATTATTTAGTATTATTATTTTCAAGTTGTAATAAATGGCGGGGTTTTTAGTATCCTAGCCTAGCTTTTATTTCAGCATTTTTTTATGTATGTAGCGTATTATTACTATTAATGAAATAATGAATAAAATATCAAGTTTAGTTAAGAAACTGATGGGATTTTCTTCTTATTACTCTTGTCAAATTACAAATGCAAATGCAAATGTCTTTCTATTTACATTTAAAATAATGTCGGGTTGAATCCTGAGAAGGATTGCCTACGTATTCATTAGAAAAAAAATGAAATCCAACCATGCGCGTAGTTCGAAAATGTAAAAGAATAATTGTTCGAAGCAAGAGCTTGTAATGAACTTAGAAAAATATGGCATGAGCCTTTCTTACTCCCAAAAGAAGTACAATTCAGTTTATTTGATGACATGAGGATTATCCAAATGTCAAAATGCAAGAGCATAGTGACATTAAAATGGACTGGCCAGGGGCCGGTTGTATTCCGTGTTGCATGAGCGGCACATGGGTTGACGTGAGGCGTGTTTGGGTTGTTTGTTCGACCTATGCTAAGGGTAATACCGTTTCAATTGGTCTAGGTTGGTAGGGTTAGCGAATTCATTCCCATCTAAGTTTGTGATTCTAACTGCACCTCTTGAGAATATGGATTTGACTAAGAAAGGCTCAACCCAGTAAGGTTTGAACTTTCCTCGTGGATAAACAGATAGGAGGGCTCTGACTGATTTGAGCACCAAGTCCCCTTTTTTAATGTTTCTGGATTTAACCTGTTTCTTAAAGGCTCGTTTGATACGTGCTTGATATGTCTGTACATTATGTAAGGCGCGCAGTCTTCACTCATCCAAGAGGACAAGTTCATCATATCTATCACTTTTCCAGTCAGCTTCCGGAATTTTACATTCCAAAAGAATACGTAGAGATGGGACTTCTAGTTCTATTTGTTGCACAGCTTCCATCCCGAACGTTAAGTAGAAAGGAGTGGCCCTAATGGGTGTCCTAACTGAAGTGCAATAGCCCCATAACGCAAAAGGTAGTTTGCTTGGCCAGTCGCGGTAAATGTCGATCATTTTCTTGAGGATTGTGACGACATTCTTATTAGCTGCCTCTACTGCGTCATTAATCTGAGCTCTGTAAGGCGAGTAATGGTGATGCTTGATTTTGTATTTGGCTAGCACTTGTTCAGTCTCAGCCCGGAAATGTGAGTCGTTATCACTGATGATTTCATGCGGGCAACCATATCAGCAGATAATAATGGTTTTTATGAATTTTGCCACATTTTTAGCGGTGAGACTAGTGTAGGATGTTGCCTTGACCCATTTGGTGAAGTAATCAATAGCCATTAGGATGAAGCAGTGACCTCCTGTTCCAGATGGGATGATCTTTCCGATAATGTCGATTCCCCATGCAGAAAATGGCCAAGGATATGTCATGGTGTAGAGCATCGAGGGAAGAAAATGTTATACATTTCCAAAAATTTGGCAATTATGGCAGTGTCTAACGTACTTAATATAATCTGACTCCATTTTCGTCCAGTAGTATCCTAGACGTGTGATTTTCTTTGCCATCATGGGTCCACTCATGTAGGAACCGCATTCTCCATCGTGAACTTCTTCCATCACTATTTATGTATGTGAATGATCAACGCAACGCAAGATAACACCAAGAGGTGTTCTTTTGTGCAGTTCTCCTTGCATGAGGAGGTATTGAGAGGCTAATAGGCGTATGGCGCGTTGTCCCCTCTTATCTATTTCTGGTGGGTATGTGCCGTTAAGTTTGAAATTTAGAATGGCTTAGAACCAGGGTTCCTCTGGGCTTTCTTCTTCATTTGTAAGTTGGTGCACATAGGCTGAATCTGATCGTCGTTCGATGCATAAAGGCATTTCGATCATGTCGTCTGGCATGTTGATCAAGGCTGCAAGTTTTGCAAGAGCGTCTACAAACTGATTTTCTTCTTGAGGTAGATGTAGATAAGTGACTTGATCAAAGAATTGGGCGACTTGATCTATCCTAGCCTGATAGGGTGCTAGACTTTCACTACGAATTTTCCATGATCCCGTGACTTGGTTGATGATCAAAGAGGCGTCTCCATGAACTCGAAGATTCTTAATGCCTAAACCGACTGCTGCTTGTAGGCCAATGAGGCAAGCTTCATATTCTGTCGCGTTATTTGTCACTTTGAAGTCGAGTTTAACAGATAGTGGTGTATGCTCGCCTTCAGGAAAAATAAGCAATATTCCTACTACAAATCCTCTTAAGTTGGATGAGCGATCGAAATAAAGGTCCCATGAGTCCATACAAGTCTGTAGTATGTCCTCTTCTGGAAATGACCACATGTCTAATGCTTGGGTATCGTTGATAGGATTGTGACACCCTCAAATTTGCGGAAAGAAAAAAAAATAATTTAACTAAATAAAAGATGATAATACATAACAAAGGTGTCATAAATAAAAAAAAGTTCATAACAAAAAGGAAATAATATTATACAAAAGAAATATCCAAAACGGGAGACATATCTCCCGTATAAATACGGAAATAGAAGAGTGTATAATAATATACAATGTGACACCCTCAAATTTGCGGAAAGAAAAAAAAAAATTATTTAAATACATAAACGAAATATAATGATACATAACGAAGGTGTCATAACATAAAAAGGTCATTACAAAACGGAAATACTATTATACAAAAGAAATCTACCAGACGGGAGACATATCTCCCGTATAAATACGGAAATAAAATAGTGTACAATAATATACAAACTATGAACCGATATAGGTCCAAGGTAAAATACTTCGCTCGCTAGCTCGTCCATGTACCCCAAATATGCAACACCACCTGTTCGACCGCATTAAATATAAACACGGAAGCCACAGTCAGTGGGGAGTAACTCCGAGTTCTCCCAGCCACGAAATGTCGAGTTTAATGAAACATGAAAACATAAAAGCAATGTATATAGAAAAATACAAAACCTTAACATATATGATATGCTTTTCATGTTATGAAACAGTTAACTAACATATAACCTAGCATATGAAAGCTATCATGTGAATTCGGTAATAAAATATAACTCGAGGTAGGGAAGCTGGTATGCTGGCTCAGCGGTTCCCAAGTAACATGGCCCTGATACACTCAAACCCTAATCAACACGTAATCATGTGAATCAGTTAACAACCGTTAATCCAAACTCTATCAATCCTAGCCGGCTTGCATCTCACCTTCTAGAACTCATAGAATCATACATACATGAAAGACCAATAAGTCTACAAACAGGCATAAGTTCTTAGGGCAGTCAATAGTCGACTTCTGTAACTCGAGGCTATACCACAAGGTAGGAAAACATCCTAGTCCTAGACTGATCAGACCTAGCGACAACAGCTATTCCGTTCCCGTCCCATGACATAACCGTCTATGAGAAACTCTACTAGGCGACCCCCTAAGCAGATATGGCTAGTACTTAAGCTGGCTCCCTTCCCAAAGCGGAACTCTTAGGATGCCATGCCCCGACTTGGATATAAACCCACCAAGCCGGGACACAAAAGCTATTAACCATGAACTATATACTCGTTAAAGACAGTACGGACCTATCAATGTCGTGGTCCAAGCTACTCATTTAGAATTAGCATGGTCCAGACGCCATATACTCATAATTCTCTATGGGTACTTAGTCAACACGACACCAACCATATAATAAAACAGTCACGGGAAAAACATCCTATCATGTGACTAATTGCATATCAATAATAATCAAATATCATATCGCCTCATATCTACTAAGGCTAATTCATAATTAAATACAACCTTACTTGAAGACAACTCCCCGACCCGAGTCCCGCGACGGGTCATCAGTCAAATCGGGGCTGACTAGATCTTAGTTTGTCCAAACCCGTTGGATCAAACCGGCTAGAAACAGAGTCTTTTCCACATAGACTTAAACATAGAAATCAACATATTCATTACATGTTATTTAATACAACTTCTAACATGTGAATTAATATATCATACCAAAACCCGATTGACTTAAATGATATCCAATTAAACTACGATCTTGTCTTATAATTTCTAACATGTGAGAATTAATAATTTTATGAAAAACCTTTTAAATTAAAATATTGTACTTATTAATATTTCCCACTTGCTAAATATTACAAAACACGATAAAAATGACGATAACTCAAAAACCGACACGAGTCCCAAGGTGGGACCCACGGGCTGAATTGGGCCGGACCCACATGGGCCTGTTTTGGGCCTCACGGACATAATTGGGCTGTTTTGGCCTTTGATTCGATTTTACTAAAAACCGTTTCCTAATATTTCCCGCATGCTTTAACATATTTAAAATCCGTCAAAACAACAACCAATCAATCAAACATCGACACAACCCAAAGACCAAAACCCGGACCCACCATGGACCAACCCAGACCGGGTCTGAACCGGCCTGGACCGGTCTGGTTTGGTCCGGTTCTCACCCCCCTCCACGGGTCAATCATCAACCACACCAAATCAATTCCAAACTTGTTTTTAATTAACAAACAACCATTTTAACAATCATCCATACTAAATCATAACTTATTAAAATCATCAAAATTTATCAAGAACACTAAACTTGTTAAAATTCATACAAAATCATAAAAATCATAACTTAGTAAAAATCATCAAAAATTTATCAAGAACACTAAACTTGTTAAAATTCATACAAAATCATAAAAATCATAACTTATGGAAAATCATCAAAATTTATCAAGAACACTAAATTTGTTAAAATTTCATAAACAACTTAAAAATCATAACTTATGAAAAACCATAAAAATTCATCAAGAACAATAAATCAACATAAAAATTTCCTACAACTTAAAAATCATCAAGAACAATAAATCATCATAAAAATTTCCTACAACTTAAAAATCATCACAAACCTTAAATCATCATAAAAATTCCCTACAACTTAAAAATCATCAAGAATCATAAAACAACATAAAAATTTCCATAAAACATAAAAATCATCAAGAATCATAAAACAACATAAAAATTCCATAAAACATAAAAATCATCAAGAATCATAAAACAACAAAATAACCACTACTTAACATATTATTAACTAAAAATCCATAAATCATAAAAACATGAACCAAAAATAAAGATGAACCAAAATCAAAAGGAACAAAACTAAAACCTACAAAAACAAAACTAAGGCTATGTGACATTAATTCGTCGAGTAAAACGGAATTGTTACCTTAGCTAGCCAAAACAATTAGCACCAAAATAATAAGAAATATATATAATAAGAACCCTTCTCCTAATCTTCACCCAAAATATACGAGTCTCCAAACTCGTCTTCAAAATCTTCCCCTATAAAAATATGACAAGAAAAGCATTATTAGCACATAAACTAAATTTCTCATAATTAAAGTGTTGAAAACGATCTTGACGGAATTGAAAATAAACCGTACGTGAAGATGGAGAGCGAAGAGGAGAGTCTAGAAATATAAAGTAGGAAGGATTTAATTAAGAAACGAAGATTTTATGAAGGTTTTGCTCAAGAACGATGAAGAACACGAAGAACGATTAAATAAAGTGATGTTTTGATCTTTATTTGATTTGTTGAAAGATGAAAAGTTGTTTGTGAGTAAAGTGGAGTGGAGTTGGCCGTGAGTTTATAGACCAATAAAGGTGTTGAGTTTTGAAATTGTTGTTCCGTAATTTACTCGCGTTTAATAATTATTTTACGGTAAACGATTAAATATAATTAACGATAAAGTTAATTATACAAATATCTAGATATTATGATTATTGTATCCAAAAGAAATGGAAATATCAAGGCTATTAGAGGACTTTTTGAGCCGTGTGGTATGGTGAGCATCGGTCTGTTTTTGCTCGATTTGCGTAATTTTCGTTAACTGATCGATAAAGTTGAAAATATCTAAGATATTCTTATTAATTTAATCAAAAGAATTAAACTATCTCATGTGAGTGGAAAACGATGACATGGCGCGTGACTCATGCCAAAGTCGAGTTTCGATTTTGTTGCGCGCATTACGATGCGTCGGGAATAGTTAAATGACTTTCGATTAAAAACCGTATAAGTTATTCTTTAAATTCCAAATAAATTCAAAATAATTATATTAAATTATGATAAATCTTAATAAATCTAAATAAAAATAAATCAAAAATATTATTTTTTTTTAAATAAAATTTCGGTCTTCAAATCGCAAGACGAGTCGGGAAAAGTCAACGAAAGTCAAAATGGACTAAAAAGTCGGAAAAAGTCAAAAATGACTTAAAAGTCAGAAATTTCTTTTCTGACGACTGTAAAAATCATACAAAGTCAATTGACGACTTTAAAAAGTCCAAGAAAAGTTCAAAGACCCGGTTTAAAGTCAAGAAAAGTCAAATATGACTAAAAACGGTCTTTTCACGAAATCTCTCAGAAATTCCAAATACGAACGCGGAATTTCAAAATAAGACTCGGAACGAAAATTTCTATTTTAAAAACCTAAGTTCTACTGAAAAGTGTTAGTAAATATTTTTACTAGAAAAATTGGGCACTTTTCGGGTTGTTACAATCACCCCTCCTTTTAAAAAAATTTCGTCCTCGAAACTTAGAAGAAGGAACGTAACATATATGTAGGTCTATTTCAAAACTGTTAAAAATATATTTGTAATAACATATCGGGGTCTTTTCGAACGGAACGGCAGGTTCTCGTCAAGCATGTCACGAATTCGGTAGAAGCACGTCATCTTTCGAACGGTTAAAAAATCGATAGGAAGGAAAGAAGAAGGAAATTTAACGCTCACGCAACGGAGCTCGGGATATTTAGCTAACATTTTAGCTTCGGGTTCCCAAGTTTCTGATTCGACGTTTCCACAACGCAAAAGAATACGAACTAAGGGCACCACTTTGTTTCTGAGTTGTTTGTTAGCCCTTTCAAGTATACGAATCGGCCTTTCTTCCAAAGCCAAATTAGGTTCCAAGTCCAACACTTCTTTTTGAATAATATGACTCGGATCACTGATATACTTCTTCAACTGAGAAACATGGAATACATCATGAACTTTGCTCAAGTTCGAAGGTAATTCCAAACGATAAGCAACAGGACCAACTCTTTTAAGCACTCGAAACGGTCCAATATATTTAGGACTCAACTTCCCTTTCACTCCAAACCGTTTCACTCCTTTCATTGGTGATACTTTAAGGAATACACGCTCATCAACATCAAATTCAAGCGGTCGTCGACGAACATCTGCATAGGATTTCTGTCTATCTTGAGCGGCTTTCATTCGTTCTCGAATGACTTGAACTTGATCAATTGTTTCGGTCACGATGTCGGGACTCAACGTATGATCATCCTGCACCTGATCCCAACAAACCGGACTACGGCATTTCCTACCGTATAAAGCCTCGTATGGTGACATCTTGATAGAAGCATGATAACTGTTGTTATAAGAAAATTCCACCAAAGGCAAACACTTCTCCCAAGATGTATGAAAGTCTAAAGCACAAGCACGAAGAAGATCTTCCAAAGTCTGGATCGTTCTCTCGGTCTGACCATCATTAGCGGCATGAAAAGCTGTGCTCATCAACAATTTACTACCCATGGCTTCCTGCAAAGCTGTCCAGAATCGGGAACCAAATCTCGGATCACGATCTGAAACTATATCTTTAGGCACTCCATGGTAGCGTACTATCTCTCTCACATATGCATCAGCTAAGACCTCTATCCTCGAAGTTTCTTTGATAGGTATGAATCTAGCACACTTCGTCAAACGGTCCACAATAACCCAGATGGCATTCTTTCCACTAGAAGTAGTAGGTAAAGCCATAACGAAGTCCATAGAAATAGACTCCCACTTCCCAAAGAGGAATTTCCAAAGGTTGCAGAAAAGGAGTAAACATCCGGGTCCATTTTGATGATCAATCTTCACTTCGACAAGGAAGACATCTACTTAAAATACTCCTTCACTTCAATCTTCATCCTAACGGCCACCCCAAATTTGGTCTCAAAATCTTTTGACATTTGTCACGCCCGGATGAAAATGAGAATAAGGACGAAAGGGGAGCTTCATCAAGTATTCTCTTCCTCAACTCGCACTCTGGTACAATTACATCGACCATGGATAACGGAAGGGTAGCCATAATTATCACCACACAATCCTTAGCCTTGCCCAAGTAGAATTTTGATCGAATGGCGATAAAAAAGTAGATCCTCCGTAAACAAGTACGAATTTCTCGATAAAAATCAGGTTCCGCTGTCAACGCACCAAGATAATCAAATCCTTTCCCAACAAACTGTATCTGAAGCTTCTGAAATTCGGTTACTAGTTCATCGGGTAAGGTACCAAGAGCATTTAATGAATGACTAGTCTTTCTACTCAAAGAATCTGCCACAACATTTGCTTTTCCCTCATGATAAATCAACTCAGCATCATAATCATTCACCAACTCTAACCATCTTCTCTGCCTCATGTTCAACTCTTTCTGAGTAAAAATGCACCTCAAGCTCTTATGATCGGTGTAGATTCGGACCAATGAACTCCAATAAGATAATGTCTCCAAGGTTTCAAGGCATGTACTACAGCTGCTAACTCAAGATCATGAGTCGGGTAATTCACTTCATGAACCCTGAGTTGTCGAGAAGCATAAGCAATGACCTTTCTATTCTGCATCAAGACACATCCCAAACCATGCTTTGAAGCATCACAATATACATCATAATCAGCTTCATCATCTGGCAAAGTTAAAACCGGTGCGGTAGTCAATCTCTTCTTCAATTATAAGAAGGCAATTTCACATTCATCGGTCCAAGTATACTTCGCTTCCTTCTTTAGCAATTGAGTCATCGGTCTTGCTAATTTGGAAAAATCTTTCACAAACCGACGATAATAACCCGCTAAACCAAGGAAACTCCGAATTTCGGACACATCTTTCGGACTTTCAAATCCACAAATGCCTCAATTTAGCTGGGATCGACCAAAACCGTCTTTGGGAAATGACCATAAAGACCAAGGGAAGATACACCGGGCAACCAGAATTCACATTTGCGAGAACTTAGCATACCACTTTTGGCGTCGAAGACACCCAAAATGGGTCGAAGATTGAATAGCATGTTTCTTCCTTAGATTTTGAAAAGAATAAGAAGTCATCAATGAATACCACCCCAAACAAATCATTTATCAAGATACTCCCGGAAAGTACGATTCATTTGATCCATGAAAATAGCTGGGGCGTTGGTCAAACCGCATGGCATCACATTGAATTCGAAATGACCATACCTCGAGCTGAAAGCAGTCTTCGGAATATCTGCTTCCCGAACGGGAATCTGATGATAACCCGATCTAAGATCAATTTTAGAGAAAGTAGAAGCCCCCCGTAACTGGTCAAAAAGATCATTGATACGAGGAAGAGGATATTTGTTTTTGATTGTGACACGGTTCAATTCCCGATAATCGATGCACATCCGCATAGAACCGTCTTTCTTCTTGACAAATAATACGGGAGCACCCCAAGGAGAAGCACTAGGCCTAATAAAACCTTTCTCAAGTAAATCATCAAGTTGAATTCTCAACTCCTTCAATTCAGAAGGAGCCATACGATAAGGAGCTTGGCAATTGGTCCAGTTCCAGGAACTAGATCAATGGAAAATTCAACATCCCTTTCAGGAGCAATCCCGGGTAATTCATCGGGAAATACATCGGGAAATTCCCGAACAATAGGAACATCCTTTAAAGGAGGAAGAGAAGAATCGGAAGTAGTCACTACACATAGAAATGCTTTATGACCATTCTTCAAAACGTTCAACATTTTCATAGCGGAAATTAACTTCACACAAGCTTGCTTTCTAACCCCTTGATAAGAAATACGAGCACCCAAAGGACTTTTAAGAATAATTTTCTGATCACGGCACTCGAATCGAGCATGATAAGTAGATAACCAATCCATGCCCAAAATAATATCGAACTCTTCAAGAGGAAAACGTAAAAGATTCGCCGGAAAATAGATCCATTTATGGATATTGGAATGTCGGAATGAAGATAAGAACATGAAAATACTTCTCCGGACGGTAATGAAATTGGAGTAGTTTCTCCTACTGAAGCTTTAAGCGGTAACTTATCGGATAGCCTCATGGAAATAAAAGATAAAGAAGCTCCCGTGTCAAATAAAATTAAACACGGTAAATCATAAATCGAGAACATACCCGTCACAATATCGGGTTGGGCATCCGCCTCAGCACGGCTCATAATAAAGATACGACCCTTAGGTCGCCCAGAAAGAACCGGTGTAGAAACCGTCTTCTTCCTCTCGGGACATTCATTAAACCTGTGCCCCGGTTTTTGACAATTAAAACATACTAGGGGCTTGTTGAAGCAACCAACACCCGGATGAATAGGCCTCTTGCACCGAAAGCACATACGATCTTTAAGATCGTTGTTGTTGCTCGGGATAAAGGGACGGTTTCTCTGATTAGCTTGTCCACCCTGAAAGTTTCTCCTCTTGTTTGGAAACGAGGGAGAAAAGGAAGGACGAGAAGCAGGATAAAGAGGTCTCTTGCCAAAGGCATTAGGAGCAATATAAGAAGCACGAGCTTCCTCGGCAATCTCCCGGATAGAACTCTCCGCCCAGATGGCATCATTATAGATCGAGACAAAGGAGGTAGAACCTCTACTGATCTTCCCCTTTATCTGGGGAGAAAGATTTCCCAGATAAAAGAAAGCTTTGTCTTCCTCTACCCTAATAAGTCGAGTGGCATAATGAGCCAACTCATTGAACCGGGTAGTAAACTCCTGAACAGAAAGAAGTCCTTGTTTAAAATCCATGAACTCCTTCAACTTTTGTTGTCTCAACTCATCGGGATAAAACCTCGCTTCCAAGAGCTCACGGAAACGAGTCCACCCGAAATTTGGCTCCAACTTAGCGGTAGGACCTGAAAGAGTCCACCACTGATCCGCTTCCTTCTCTAAGAAGTGAGAAGCTAGACGGACCCTGTCCTCTTCAAGGACATCGTAAAGAGAAAAACTCTTCTCCATCTCTCGTAACCACACCGAAAGTTTAACGGGATCAACTTCGCCATCATAGGTTTTGGCTTGACTCCTCGATAGCTGTGAAGCAACCCACGTATAACTCCCGTGTCTCTCTCGATCAGGAACAGGAGTAGGAATCGGATTAGCCTGCTGGTTTTGCTGGTTTTGCTGGTTTTGGATAATTACGGTAAGAGCTGCTAATATAGTGTTGTCAATCCTCGGAGGCATCTTGCAAAATGAAACCACAGATTAGTACTTATCATTTAGCAAGAACAAAGAGACTACAACATAAATCCTAATCTACCCATCTTACCCTTCTATCTCACGGTTTATTATTTTTATTAAGGTCAAGTTATTTATGCAAGGGTACACAAACGTGCGTCGGGAGCAAAAATGCTCTGATACCAACTGTGACACCCTCAAATTTGCGGAAAGAAAAAAATAATTTAAAAATAAAAGAAATAAGATTAACAAAACGAAGGTGTATAAAATATAAAAAGGTCATTACAAAAAGGAAATAAAATTATACAAAAGAAATAACCAAGACGGGAGACATTATCTCCCGGATAAATACGGAATTAAACGTGTTGTACAATAATATACAAACTATGAACGAATATAGGTCCAAGGTAAAATACTTCGCTCGCTAGCTCGTCATGTACCCCAAAATATGCATCACCACCTGTTCGACCGCATTAAATATAAACACGGAAGCCACAGTCAGTGGGGAGTAACTCCGAGTTCTCCCAGCCACGAAATGTCGAGGTTAATGAAACATGAATAACATAAAAGCAATGTATATGGAAAATACAAAACTTAAACATATATGATATGCTTTTCATGTTATGAAACAGAGAACTAACAAATAACCTAGCATGTGAAAGCTATCATGTGAAACCGATAATAAACTATGACTCGAGGTAGGGAAGCTGGTATGCTAGCTCAGAGGTTCCTCTCAGAAACATGGCCGTGATACACTCAAACCCTAATCAACATGTAATCATGTGAATCAGTTAACAATCGGTAATCCAAACTCTATCAATCTAGCCGGCTTGCATCTCACCTTCTAGGAACTCATAGAATCATACAAAAACATGAAAGAACCAATACTTCTACAAACAGGCATAAGTTCTTAGAACAGTCGATAGAAGACTTCTGTAACTCGAGGCTATACCACAAGGTAGGAAAACATCCTAGTCCTAGACTGATCAGACCTAGCGACAACAGCTATTCCGTTCCCCGTCCCATGACATAAACGTCTATGAGAAACTCTACTAGGCGACCCCCTAAGCAGAGATGGCTAGTACTTAAGCTGGCTCCAGTCCCAAAATAGATAAGGCAGCCATGCCCCAACTTGGATATAAACCCACCAAGCCGAGACACAAAAGCTATCAAGCAGTGAACTCCATATGCTCGTTAAAGATAGTACGGCCTATCAATGTCGTGGTCCAAGCTACTCATTTAGAATTAGAATGGTCAAGACGCCATATATCCATAATTCTCTATGGGTACTTAGTCAACACGACACCAACCATATAATAAATCAGTCACGGAAAAAAACATCCTATCATGTGACTAATTGCATATCAATAATAATCAAATATCATATCGCCTCATATCTACTAAGGCTAATTCATAATTAAATACCACCTTACTTGAAGACAAATCCCCGACCCGAGTCCCGCGACGGGTCATCAGTCAAATTGGGGCTGACTAGATCTTAGTTTGACCAAACCCGTTGGATCAAACCGGCTAGAAACAGAGTCTTTATCAAATAGACATAAAATCAACATATTCATTACATGTTATTTTAATAAAGCTTCTAACATGTGAATTATTAAATCTTACGTAAAACCCCGCTTGTCTTAAAGGATATCAAAATAAACTACGATCTCGTCTTATAATTTCTAACATGTGAGAAATAATAATTTTATGAAAAACCTTTTTAATTTAAATATTTTACTTATTAACATTTCCCACTAGCTAAATATTACAAAACACGATAAAACTGACGATAACTCAAACACCGTCACAAGTCCCAAAGTGGGACCCACGGGCTGAGTTGGGCCGGACCCCACATGGGCTTAGATGGGCCCCACGGGCCTGTTTTGCTCAAAATGGCTGTTTTGCTTTAATTTTTCTAAAACCGATTTCTAATATTTTCCCGCATGCTTAACATAATTAAAACCCGTCAACACAACAATTAAACAATCAAACATCGACACAACCCAAAGACCAAAACCCGGACCCACCACGGACCAACCCAGACCGGGTCTGAACCGGCCTGGACCGGTCTGGTTGGTCCGGTTCAGCCCCCTTCCCCACGGTTCACCAACAAACCAACACCAATTAATTTCTAACATGTTTTAATCATCAAACAACCATTATACAAAAATCATGACTAACATAATTCATCCAAATTCCTCAAGAACACTAAACATATTAAAATTTCCTAAACAACATAAAAATCATAACTTATAAACAAAATCATCAAAATTCTTCAAGAACACTAAACTTGTTAAAATTTCCTAAACAACTTTAAAATCATAACTTCTTAAAAATCATCAAAATTCATCAAAAACATTAAACATATTATAAATTCATACAAAATCATAAAAATCATAACTTATGGAAAATCATCCAAATTTACCAAGAACACTAAAAACAACATAAAAATTCCTACAACATAAAAAAAAATCCTCAAGAACAATAAAACTACATAAAAATTCCATAGAACATAATAAAATTTATAACTTATCATATTACTACCAAAATTCCAAAATCATAAAAATATGAACCAAAATAAAAGATGAACTAAAAACTAAAGAAACAAAGCTAAAGCTATGTTACTACCAAAAATCATAAATAACCATAACATGAATCCATAAACTAAAACCTAAAGGCTATGTGACATTAATTCGTCGAGTAAATCGGAATTGTTACCTTAGCTAGCCAAAATCACTTAGCACAAAAATAATAAGAAGTATATAAATAAGAACCCTTCTCCTAATCTTCACCCAAAATATACGAGTCTCCAAACTCGTCTTCAAAATCTTCCCCTATAAGAAATAACAAGAAAACATTATTAGAACTAAAAATATGAATTTCCATAATTAAAGTGTTGAAAACGATCTTGACGGAATTGAAATATAACCGTACGTGAAGATGAGGAGCGAAGAGGAGAGTCTAGAAATATAAATTAGGATGGATTTAATTAAGAAACGAAGATTTTATGAAGGTTTTGCTCAAGAACGAGGAAGAACGATTGATGAACGACGAAGAACACGAAGAACGATTAAATAAAGTGATGTTTTGATCTTTATTTGAGTTGTTGTAAAAATGAAAAGTTGTTGGTGAGTGGAGAGTGGGTTGAGCCGTGTAGATATAGGCCAAATAAAGATGTCGAGTTTTGAAATTGTTGTTACGTAATTGACTCGCGTTTAATAATTATTTTACGGTAAACGATTAAATATTATTTACGATAAAGTTAATATCAAGATATTATGATATTGTAATGAAAAATAATGAAAATATCAAGGCTTAAGAGTGGGTAAGTGTGCCGTGTGGGATTGTGATTGTCGGGTCTGATTTCGAGCGTGTTGCGTAATTCTCGTTAACTGATCGATAAAGTAAAATAATATCTAGATATTATGATATATTAATCAAAAGAAATGAAAATATCAAAGTCTATTAGAGAGGAAAATGAGCCGTGTGGTCTTGTGCTTGCCGGGTCTGTTTTTGCTCGATTTGCGTAATCTCCGTTGATGGATCGATAAAGTAACAAATATCTAAGATATTTGTATTATTTTAATCGAATCAATTAAAATATCCAATCGTGAGTGGAAAAACGATGACATGGCCGCGTGACTCATGCCAAAGTCGAGTTTCGCTTTTGTTGCGCGCTTTACGATGCGTCGGGAATAGTAAAATGACGATTGGTTAAAAACCGTATAAGTTATTCTTTAAATTCCAAATAAATTCAAAATAATTATATTAAATTATGATAAATCATAATAAATATAAATAAAAATAAATCAAAAATATAATTTTTTTAAATAAATTTCGGTCTTCAAACTTGTAAAGCGAGTCGGGAAAAGTCAACGAAAGTCAAAATCGACTAAAAAGTCGGGAAAAGTCAAAAATGACTTAAAAGTTCAGAAAAGTTTAAGACGACTTTAAAAGTCAAGAAAAGTAAATGACAACTTTAAAAAGTTAAGAAAAAGTCAAAGACGATTTAAAAGTCAAGAAAAGTCAAAGACGACCAAAAACGGTCTTTTCATGAAATCTCTCAAAAATTCCAAATACGAACGCGGAATTTCAAAATACGACTCCGAACAAAAATTCCTATTTTAAAAACTTAAGTTGTACTGAAAAGTGTTAGTAAATATTTTTTTACTAGAAAAATTGGGCACTTTTCGGGTTGTTACATATATATATATATATATATATATATATATATATATATATATAGAGAGAGAGAGAGAGAGAGAGAAAGGTTCAAATGAGTCCTTCATATCTTTTGAGTCCCTAAGTCCTCTTATGAGCCCTTAGATCCTTCAAGGTGGGTGGTTGAGATTAAAAGCAAAAAGTAACCAATACACTAATTCCTTACTTATACACTAATTAATTATCTTTCTCTCTCTAGCTTAAAGTTGATGACATTTTAGCATTTTTAGGGTTTAACTTTTTTTTCAAGGGTAACATTTTTTTTTACAAGTGTGCAGTTTCACAAGTGTAACTTTGATCTTTTACGAGTGTAACTTTAATCCAAAAAAGTGTAACGTTATACTAAAAATTGATTTTACGACAAGATTTTGACATTTTACGTATTTTCAGAGTGTAACTTTAGCCTTTTACAAGTGTAACTTTAATTCAAAAAAGTGTAACCTTATACTAAAAATTGATTTTACGACAAGATTTTGACTTTTTACGTATTTTTAGAGTGTAACTTTAGCCTTTTACAAGTGTAACTTTAATTCAAAAAAGTGTAACCTTATAATAAAAAGTGATTTTGAGACAAGTTCTTGACATTTTACGTAATTTTATAGTGTAACTCTATTCTTTTACAAGTGTAACTTTAATCCAAAAAAGTGTAACGTTATACTAAAAAGTGATTTTGAGACAAGTTCTTGACATTTTACGTAATTTTATAGTGTAACTCTATTCTTTTACAAGTGTAACTTTAATCCAAAAAAGTGAAACGTTATACTAAAAATTGATTTTACGACAAGATTTTGACATTTTACGTATTTTCAGAGTGTAACTTTAGCCTTTTACAAGTGTAACTTTAATTCAAAAAAGTGTAACCTTATACTAAAAATTGATTTTACGACAAGATTTTGACTTTTTACGTATTTTCAGAGTGTAACTTTAGCCTTTTACAAGTGTAACTTTAATTCAAAAAAGTGTAACCTTATACTAAAAAGTGATTTTGAGACAAGTTCTTGACATTTTACGTAATTTTATAGTGTAACTCTATTCTTTTACAAGTGTAACTTTAATTCAAAAAAGTGTAACCTTATACTATAAAGTGATTTAGAGACAAATTCTTGACATTTTACGTAATTTTATAGTGTAACTCTATCATTTTACAAGTGTAACAGAGTGTAACTTTGTTCTTTTACGAGTGTAACTTTAATTCAAAATTTTACAAGTGTAACTTTAATGCTGAAATTTTGAAATTTTGACTAATTTATAGTTTAATTATAGCATTTTCAGAATGTAACTTTAGTAAATTGAGAGTATAACTTTAGTCATTTATAGTGTAAATTAACTCTTTTACGATAGTAACTTTAGTCATTAATAGTGTAACTTTAGTCATTAATAGTGTAACTTTAGTATATTGAGAGTGTAACTTTAGTCCGTTGAGAGTGTAACTTTAGTAAATTGGGTGTGTAACTTTAGTCTTGTAAAGGTGTAACTTCATTCATCGTCAACAACAACACCAAATTTGTTTATTGAGTTTTCGAAATTTTTTAGTAGATCCAAAAATGGAGGAAAAAGAAAAAGAAAAGAAATACTCAAACTGAAAGTGTAGGAAAAAGAAAAAATGGAGGAAGAAAATAAAAAGAAATAAGAAACCTTGACCACCGACTTCCACCACGACAGACCACCCACTTTTAACACTAGATTTGAAAAAAAAAATAGATCTTAAAATAAAAAATATGAAATATGAATAAACTTAGATCTTAAAAAAGAAAAAGAAAGAGGAAGAAGAAGAATACAACACAACCACCTTCACCACCACCATACACGACCTTCACCGACCCCACGCTGACCCACAACCTTCCTCTGACTCCCTCACCACCATCAACACCATTCCCCTCACCACTACCCCACACAACACCACCACAGGCCCCTATTTTTTCAGATTTAAAAAAAATATGGAGAAGAGGAGAGGAGTAAGGAGACGGTGAGAAGATTGGTGGTTGGTGTAGTCGAGGAGGAGGCGGCGGCGTCGCGGAGGAGGAGGCGGCGGCGTCAGTGGTAGGCAGTCAGGAGGCGGCGTTGTCGGTGGAAGGCAGCCAGGAGGTGCGGTGGACGCAAGGAGGAACGGCATGAGGTGTGGCCCGTCGGGTGGTGGTGTGGGGGTTTGTAGATCTAGTTTTGTTTGATGTTTTTTTTTCTCAGATCTAGTTTTTTTTTTGTTTGTTAGTTTGGTGGTGGTGGTTGGTGGTGATGAAGGATGTTGGAGGGTTGGCGGTGGCCTACGGTTGCTCGCGGTGAACCACGGTGGCTGGTAGGGTGGAGGGAGGGTTAGATTTAGGTTTTTTGTGTTTTTTTTTGTGGTTGTTCTTGGTGGTGGTTGTTGTGATACGATGAGGCCTTGTAGTGGTGAAGGGGGTGGTGGCCGGCGTCAGAGAGCCGGTGCCTCAGGAGGGAGGGAGGGAGCCGGTGAGAGGATTTAGAGAATAGGAGGGAGGGAGCCGGTGGTGGGTATTTTTTTTTGGGTTTGGTTGGTTGGTTTGAATTTAGAGAATATGAGAGGATTTGTTTAGAGAGAAGGAGGAGTGCTTTTTTTAGAGAGAAGGAGGAGAGTTTGATGAATGAATTGTGTGATAGAAGTGAGTTGGAGAGGGGATGTATTAGTGGCTTAATTAGGGTGGTAGTGAGAGAAATAGATTAAACCCCTCATTAATGACCATTTTCTTATTTTCATCTCAACCATCCATCTCCAAGATCCAATGGCCTACAAGAGGACTCATGGACTCAAGGAAATAAGGTGGACTCATTTGATCCTTATTCTATATATATAATATATATATATAATATTATATATATATATATATATATATATATATATATATATATATATATATATAGAGTCAAGATCCGGTGCAAACGATCACTCGGTGCAAAAAGTGGAAACGTACTATAAAAGCCTATAAAATCACACAGCAAATTGCTTTTCCTAAAATCAAACAACAACTTACAAAAAGCACGCATGTCATTTTCATTGAATCAACACCTTAACTTATCATGAACTAACATCATAACACAATTGTCTGACGACGGCATCCATCACGACCAAGGCCGGCGACCTCAACATCCACACTACATGCAACCGAAGCCGAATCCAGCCACCCCGCATGATGTCGGCGGCCACGAACCACCGTGGAATACCCCAATAAGCGGCCAAATTGACGCCTTCCCCCACCACCGTGACAACCGTTCTAAATTTCTTTGGTGCGTCTTTCCGTCCACCAACCAACTTCTAAAAAAAGATATTACATATTCAACTAACCTAATCAATTGTACATCTAATCCTCAAAATCAACGATACTAATCCAATTAAAGTAATTAGACGGTGATTGCGTGGGACGGTGAAAATCAGTCGACGGAAAGGAGTAGAACTTTGGTGGTCGAATAGAAAAAAAAATAGGATCATCATTCATCTGATGTCGTCGTCGGTGACGACGATAACAACAACGCCGACGAACACCTTTGAACATCCCCTATGCAAAAAAAGATTTCTTTTTAATCATCAGATTTGCTTTTTCCTTCTAACCATAATCAATTTAAGCTAAAAATATTGCACAAAATCAAATTGAGATACACGAAATTAATGTACCTGGATTCTATATTGATGTATCTCAAACAAATTTTAATGTACCTAGTAATTAATAATGTGTATCTATGTTAAGGTACATTAAATTGGTGGTTAGATACATCAAAAACTAGTGTAGTTACATTGAAATCGACAGGAAACAAACGAAGGGAAAGAAGTGAGGTAGTCGTCGCCGAAACTTGTCGTCTGCCATATACTAATTCAACCAAGCTCACAGAAGAAGGGGTTTTCTTTGTTGGCTTCTGGATTGTCGACAATGGAGCAACGTCGCTGACAGATTGTAGTGGAGGATGTGGATGTTAACGTGGGATGTTGCTTTGTTAGGTTTGGGCATGGTGGCGATGTCTGATGGGTTGGTGGTGGATATGGATGGAGTGGAATGTTATAATGATAAGGATGAGGGAGAACAAATGGTCAGTTTAAGTTTTGTACCAAGGCACTGTACATTCCTCGCGCATGATATGTTGGTCTTTTATGATTGTACACTAGTTCATTTCCACTTTTTGCACCGAGTGGTCGTTTGCACCGGATCCTAAATCTATCTATATATATATATATATATATTTAATTATGTAATTAAACCTAGTAAAAATATAATGTTGCTTATTTTGATCGTTACGAGTTTCTCGAGATCTAATTTTAAATATTACACTATATCCAACAGTCATATTCGGTCCATTTGATCCGGTCCGGTCCACACGTTTGTGGTCCGGAATGGACCGTACCAATAATAACTTGGTCCTAGACATATATGTTTGTCTTGTTTCCGGCTCAATTTTGCGCTTTATCGCCTTCTTCCTTAGCCATCCCTTGTTGGTCTACTTTCTTTTTGTGGGCATTGTTTTGGATTTTCGACACCTACTGAGGATTTGAAGTTAATAGTGTTAATGGATTTTGCTGTGATGTTTTGATTTCGTGACTTCGAGCGCCCGCGATCTCCGATGCTTGATAAACTAAATGAGCTGATAATAAAGAGAAAGGCTCTTTTTATTGTGATGCTCTGGCTTCACGCTTATGTGCTTATTAAATTTCGTACTTTGGTTGATCGAAGCAGTTTCGGTATGTTTGTCGGTGTAACAAATGGTCGTAGTTATGCACTCCATGAATAAGTCAACGGTGGTTTGTGTATGAAATTTGGTAGGCTGGGCTCATCCTATCATTTGATACCTAATTTTCTTTTGGCCGGTGACATCTTTGTTTCAGTATTCGAGAATTTGTTTGTTTCTCATTATAGAAATCATAGGATAAGAACTAAGAAAAATGATTATTGGTTCTAAATTCAATCTCCTTTTATTTGGTTTTCATCTGTCGAAGTCTGGTTTATGGTCGGTGAGACTAGTTTCACTTGTTTATTGTAACTTTGCGGCTACGGTTTTCTCTTTTGTTAAGCACTTAAGCCTCCTTCGGAGGTGTGATTTTGGGAGGTTAGGTAAGGTGATCGGGTTGGATGTAGTGAGTTTCTTCCTCGCTATTTTATTTTCGTTAAGGTTTTTTCCCTCTTCTCTTTTACTCATCTTTTAGCTTTTCTTCCATGGATCATCAATTACTCCTGTACAATCTTAGTGAGCTGTTTATTTCTGACGACAATAACTTGGAGAAGGAGCATTTGCTTGGGTAGATCATGAGCATGGGGGAGCCATCTATTTTCAGCACACATATGTTGAAAGATTGAGGCAATTCTTTTTTTCAAGAATATAAACATATCTCTAGCAATTAGTCTTTACAAAATTGCTCTTAATCCTTTCAGCTTTGTTGGTTTTTCGACTTCTTATGATCAACATTCCGCCTCTTCCCTAGCCCTTTCCCTTGTTCTCAACCTTACAACGTATGACTTGAAACCCTCGCGTTATAATCAAGTATGTTGTTACTGCAACTTGGTCTTAAAATTTGACCCTTACAGTTTGATGAGTCATAATTATATAAATGTTTATGCCTCCCCCTAGTCACTTTTGTTAAGGTTTTGTGCTTATTTATATGACTAAATGCCGTTAAATGTTATAATGTCGATACTCCCGCTATTGTGTGCTATTGTGTAGATTTGGTGTGATTCGGATGCATCAGATCCGTAAAAAAGCGAAATGGACTCGACATTTGGAGAATTTATGCTTGACATGGAGACCAAGAAAGAATTAAGAATAAATGTCATAGAAATTAGTTGGAAAGACCAAACAAATGTGAAGCGAGATAAAAGAATGGTTGCTTGCACAAGTGTCAACTTCAAACTGGAATATCTTGAGTTCTGCAACTCGTATCAAGCTGATTCAAACTGCAAAAGAAAGATCTTTCTCTTAGCTTTCCAATGATAGGTCACATGTCAAATTCATTCTGATAAGTAACAAAGAAATGACAGCCGTTTGAAAGTTAGTGCGCAAAGCTGAGAAGTACCGCGGACACTCGATCGAGTACACCAATACTCGATCGAGTGTTTGTAAGATGAAGAGTTTTCCTAAAACTTATTTAAAATTGGATTATTGTGTAATATAAACAGAAAACTCGTCCCTTGTTATTTTGAATGCTTTTTATTACGTTAGAACTCTTAGAAAAGTTCAGAATATTATTACTGTTATTAGGGTTAGTTTAAGATGTAACACCCCCAATATCCTCTTAATTTAAAAATTCCAATTTCATTTAAGATAGGATCATGGGTGTGCCACAACGTAATCAAATGTAGTAATAGAACCATGATTTAAAGCAAAACGGATAAAAGTCCATATGAATAAAAACAAAGGTGATAAAATCGGATTACAACATTCCAATTTTAGCGGAAGCAAATCAAAGTTATAAGTCTCAAAAACCATCAAATATTTTTAAATTTCAAACTTCAAATATTCCATGATAGCGCGCTCTCCCCAAGAGTTCTCGACTCTACCTTCCACAAGTACCTGTCATACGATCTTCTCACACAGTTTGTGGTCATCCCAGGTCCAATCAAGGACAAAACAAAAGAAGGGTCAACAATAATGTTGAGTAAGGTAAACAATCCGAAAAGAAGAATTTGTAAGTTGTAGAATACTAATTTGAATTACATTTTCAAAACAATGTATGAGATATAAGAATTTTCAATAACAACATGTGGTATTTCATATAATCAAGAAGACATCATGAGTGTTTCCAAACTTTTCGAATCACATTACTTCCAATACCTTTTCCATTTGAAAGAAAACATTTCTTTCCATAAGTTTCCAACATTTTCAAAACCACATTTCTTCCAATACATTTTCATTTGAAAGAAAATATTTCTTTCGATAAGTTTCCATAATTGGTATACTTGGATAGAGGCCGTATGGAGAGGATCCTCTCGTCCTAGTCCGGATAAGACGAGGTTCACCAAACCATGTACTAAACTGTCCAAACATCTCGAGTATGCACACCCCTCCAAGGGCCAACCCTAAGGAGGAAGATAATAGGACGGGGTCTCGATCAATTAACCCCCACCAAAAGCTCTGTATAGGAGGTCCCTTATTTGGGAAAACCTACCCCTCTACCAAAACCGTTTCAGAACTAATATCAAAACCTTTCTAAACAATTAAATCTATTTCCTTGAAATTAAACATTTCCATAACTTGTACAAAAGATCAAACGGTTTTGGTTTTCAAAACTCTTCAAAATCATAAGTCCTTTATTTCATTTCAAACACGATTCCATTTTCAAGAGATTGGACAACATCAATCATCTTCAATATTCATTTTATCACAATAATTCCAACTAATAGCAACAATCATTACAAACATATTAAATATTACAACATTCGGAACATGACAGGGTTGTCGCGTACCCTAATCAAAGATAAATAACCCAGACTACGCTAACAACAAATTAATGTAATTAGGGAAGTAAGGGGTCGATCTCGGGGAGACGGGAGATACTTGTGAATAGTTATGGTTAGAACTCTACCTTGGACGATTGGCAAATGTTTGTCGCTAACTACTAAATGCTATAATAAAAATGATAATAATACAATAAAGAAAAGGATCTAGGGAAGTAGGTTCACACATGTAGATTAACATATTGATGAAATTGAATTTAGAACATGCAAATAATTCATTGTGAGTTCGTAAGAATGATGTGTTCATTACAATCATAGATAAGATGGTCTAGCAGGCTTTTAGGCAATTTACTAGGTCTTAATCTACCATGTCATGCTTTATTCAATTCAAGTATCTCTTCCTTGGAAAAAAATTCCATTCTAGTCAATGATTTTGGCCAGAAATCGTTAACCATCGTTACAATCCAAACATGCATAGACACAACGGTTTAAAGGCACAAATTCTTTTATCCAATTATCATCTTTTAATCAATCTAACATGGCTACCCTACACCCTATAAAGGTGACTACTTACTCATGATAATGTTTAAATCTACGATGATATTAACAAGAACTAGGATAGACATGTTTAGTTGGTTTTGACAATATTATAAGACTCTCTATGTGGCAATAATAACGACTAGACTAAATTGACAATCTAGGAAATGAAATAACGATTATAACGATACTAAATGAATCTAAGATAACATGGATAGAAAATAGAAAATAATAATCAAATAGAAAACAATAAGGACATTAAACAAAGGATAA
>JAIUZE010014809.1:0-14452 GCA_022085475.1 Heliosperma pusillum | reverse complement strand
CCCCATCAAGTACATACTCTGCATACTAGTCCTATCATGTAGACTTGCTAAATGGGCGGTACTACTTAAGTAATAGGACCTGGAGTTTGTGCCTCAAAAGGCTATGAAGGATCAAGACATTGTCGACTTCTTTGTTGATCATCCAGTCCGACCAAAGTGGGAATCCTAAGACGATCTACCAGGTGATGATATATTTTTATGTGGACATTCTACCTCCTTGGCATATGTACTTCGGCGGCACTACAAGGTGGGATGGAGATGGAGCTAGAGTTGTATTCATGTCTCCACAACATCATGTCATGGCATTCACACTTACTCAGTTGTGTTCAAATAATGTATCAGAATACCAAACTCTCATACTTGGCTTCAAATGACAATCGAGATAGGTGTTAGGGATATTGACATCTACGAGGAATCACAATTGTTGAGCAATCAAGTCCTTGACAAATACAAAGTAAAAAAGGAAGACCTAATTCCCTACCATTAACAAGCGTTACAATTTCTTAACCAACTTGACTTCATCAGTATTGGCCATATAATGAGAAGTGCCAGTAAGTTGGCTGACTAGCTTGCTAACCTTGAAACCACCTTGGCACTAGGGGAAGAAGATTCTATGCAAGGTCCAGTCAAGATCCGTTGGCATTGTCGTTGCTTGAAGAAGTGGAAAATGTAGATGCAACAAACATGATATACGCTTACACAGCTAATGAAGATGACAGGCGTTAACTTATGATTTTCATTTTTAAACACCAAAAACTACTTGAAGATCCTTGACATAATATTGAGGTATGTCGACATGCTCTAAAGTTTCTTCACTATAATAAAGGCACGCTCTACAGCCGTTCTTTCTCAGGATAATGGTTGAGGTGTTTGAGTAAAGATGAAGCTGACGAAGCAATGCATGAAGCTCACTCTAGCATTTGTGGTTCTCATCAGTCTGCTCCTAAACTACACGATCGTGTAAAGAGATTGAGTTACTACTGGGCAACAATGGTGCAAGATTGTATGAACTTCGGGAAAAACTGCGAACATTTCCAGTTCTACGCAAACTTCATACACAAACCACAAAAGCCATTACACCCCAGTGTTTCTTCATGTCCTGATAAGGTTAGTCACGTACCCAAATCAATGGTAATAACCCTTGGACTAGGTTAACAACAATAAATGTAATTAGGGAATTAAGGGGTCGATTTCACGGAGACGGGAGTTACTATCGTGATAATCTTGTGATAAAGGTTCCTATCTAGGTCGAAAGTTGCTATAGAGTTGTTATGGACAAAATGAAAAACATAAACAAAAGTGAAATGATGATAACACTTATAATAAAGGTTCTAGGGAGATAGGTCCACACGTGTATATTAATTTATGTCAAGTTTGGAATTTATAAAACACTCAATTGATTCATTTTTTAGGTCATACAACATCTTTTGAATTGTTGCTACTATAGGACAATTTCTAGCGAGCTTTAACGTTAAACTAGATAAAACTACCATGCTATGCGTAGTCTATTCAATTCCCATCTTTCGCTCTTAGGAAAGAACATTATATTTAGTCCAAGATTGTGATCAAGAATCATTAACCAACATTACAATCCAAGCATGCAATAGAACAATGATAAAAAAACAATAATTCTTTTTCCAACAATTCCAAATTACTAATCTAACATGGTCACCCTATACCTGTATAATTACACCTACTCACTCATGTTTAAATGGGATAATGTGATTGTTATAGTACGACAAATTAAACTAGCCATTTTAAGACTATGGTTGAAAGACAAGAGTTATAAAAGTGATGATGATGAACTTAAATGATAATAACAATTGTAAATTATATAAACAAGAACTAGATTGTGTCATAAACTAAAGATTATATGTTGAAATCAGATTAGAAATGATAAGAACTAAAAAAAGACATAATTATTACTTGAATTAAGGCTTGAAATAGAGTATAATCAATCCATATAAAGTTATGTAACACCTTAAACAACAAAACTTCTTCAAACAAAACTTCAAAAAGATCAAAAACTAACTAAAATAACTTTTATAAGAAAGGGAGATAAGATAAGGGAATGTATATATAATTTGTGTTGAGTGATTTGTAGAAATATGTTGCAATCCCTTCTTATATAGGCCTTGGAAGATGCGTAACATCAATACAATTCAATACCTTTCATTAGTTAGAGGGAGCTCTATTGAGGAGCGACTAGACACTTGCGAACCCAGTCGGGTTTAGGAGTCCCCGAACGGGGGACACATGTTTCTATCCTCTTTTCGCTTTGTTTTCTTCCTTCATGCTTCCCCATGCTACAAAACCAATAGGGGACGCGTCATTCTTACTTGAAGAGATTATTAAAGTACTAATCGTTGGACTTCCATTGACCCCTATAGTATAGGAGTTGAGGTTAGGGGTTGGCTTCAATTCTGACTTAGCGTTGTCTTTAGTCAAATCTTCGATGGTGTGCGGTCTGACTTCATTTCTTCTTCTTTGGGACAAGTGAATAATCTCGAGATACCTCTAGTTTCCCAAGACTCGCTTCTACTATCTTTGTGCTTCAAGAATAATGCTGAGATTGATAGGAAATGGTTAAGAACCGCCACTTTACCTACAAAACGCAATTGAACACGAGCAATGCCTAGAGAATGATATTAGCTCATTTAATCACTTTAAAAGGTGCAAATCACGTATAAAACCGAACTAAATGGAGAGATAAATCACACAAAAATAACACACATCAAATTTCCCCAAGCTAAAGTCTTGATTGTCCTAACAAAATATCAAGATAAGGGTAGATGGCAAAGACTATTACACCATCAATATGTAACCTAAACATAAAGCTTTAACAAGCATAATCAACCCAAACCCAAAACAACGTGGGCATCAGAAGAGTACAAAACATGGTTTAGATTTACATAACGGCGTAGCATAACAGATTTAAACAGAAATTCCCAGCTTTTGCAAGATCTCTTGACAAATAGACTCTCGCGTCACACTCAAACAATCATTTTTGCAAAAGGTTATTTCATATGTGTAAATTTAAATTAAACACTTACATATCTACGACTTATGAAAATGCGCCCGCAATCTGATATGGTTCACATTTCAAAACACAAGCCAAGCAATCTTCTTCTTTTTTTTGCATTTTTTTTTCTGTTTTGTCTACTCATAATTCTTTTTCTTTTTTTTTCGGTGCCGAAATCAGTAATTTCGCCCAACCAAGCTCACTTTGACAAGGTTTTAAATGACATCCCAAACGAGCTTCTGAACAAAATTTAGCATATCAGTAGCTTAACAAGGGTAGGCAATGTTTATACGTAGCTAATGAAATATGTGAGAAAGGGTTAGAAATTTTGGGCAATGGTTTCAAAGTGAATGGCTTCAAGTCTAACCAAATCATGAATGCAATGCTTGTACAAAACGGAATAAGAATCATACTTATTCGTTTTTAACATAGCACAGATCATAAGGAGATCTACTCAAACCTAAGTGAGACTGGATATAGATGTACCAGTCTAAGGAGGTTCTAACTTTTAATTTTTCAGTTTGCCAAATGTCGAGATCGACCTTACTCTGTTCTAAATCCATCACTTACCTACTATGTCCAAGACTTCCCAATCTATGCAAAATTCCATAAAAAGAATAGGTTATTAAGATTGAAAGCAATAATCGGGACACGCATCATGATGAATTAATAATATGTAATAATAATGATGAATTTGTTTTTTTAATACAAAATGTAATTCCTCCCCTAAGATAAACATTATATTGTCCCCAATGTGCTAATATGAAACTATAAAGTACGAAGGTTACAAGATGATTAATGAGAAAGGGTAAAATAAATGAAATAAAAAGGAAAGCTTACTAAACCATATAGACTCTCCCAGCTACGCATTTCGCTTTGTTCTGGAAGTGCCATATAGAATCGTCAAGAAGCTTCATCATTCTTTTGTCCTAAAAGTGAAAACATAGTTAAAACTAAGTATTCTATGAAAAAGAAGTACTTGGTCACCAATGTTGAATTCTCTGTTAATTATTTTCTTGTCGTGCCAACATTTAATATTTTCCTTTTAGAGACGAGAGCTCTCATAGGCTTGCAGACATAATTCCTCGAGCTCATTGAGCTACAAAAACCTCCTCTTGGCGCTGAGCTTAGTATCTATGTTTAGTTCTTCTATGGCTCAGTAAGCTTTATGTTCCATTTCTACTGGCAAGTGACAGGCTTTCCCATAAACCATCCTAAAGGGCAATGTCTCAATAGGTGTTTTAAATGCAGTGCGGTAAGCCCATAATGTGTCATCAAGTTTGATGCTCCAATCCTTTATTGATTTTAAGACAACTTTGTGAATGATTGTATTGAGTTCCCTATTCGAAGCATCTTCTTCAACACTTGTTTGAGGGTTATAAGTTGAGCCTCTTCTGTGGGATAATCCATATTTAGCCAACAAGGCATCGAGTTGCTTCTCCCTAAAATGTGTTCCACGATCACTTATCACTGCCTGAGGTACACCGAAACAAGGAATTATGAATGTTTTGAAAAGATGAACCACGAAGCTTGCATCATTTGTTGGAGTAGCGATTGCTTCGACCCATTTTGAGACATAGTCTACAACGACTAAAATGTAGCGATTCCCCTTTGATGAAGGAAAAGATCCTTGTTAATCACTCCCCCAAACATCAAAATATTCTACCTCTACGATCCCATTTTGACGCATTTCATGCTTCCTTGATATCCGACCTATCCTTTTCCATGCATCGTATGCCATCACAAAGTCCTTGGAATCCTTGAACATTGAAGTCCAGTAGAATCCACATTGCGGAACCTAAGCCACCATTTTTTACGGTACATGATGACCACCATATGGGGAGGAGTGATATCCCTCAAGCACTCCCTGCACTTCCCATTGAGGTATACATCTTTGATATAGCCATCAATATAGTAAGTGATGTCGGCATACCAAGGGGTGGTCTCCTCAATTGCCATCAATACATCATCAGCAAAGGAATCATTAATAGGTGTTGGAACACCTATCTCGTCAACCCTTAATCTTGAGAGATGATCGGCTACAAAATTTTCGTCTCCTTTTTTTTCTCGGATTTCGAGGTCAAATTCTTGCAAAAGTAAATCCATCGTGTGAGTCGTGGACTTAATTCTTTCTTTGAAAGCAATTATTTATGGGCAGCATGGTCAATGTAGATGATGACTATCGATGTAATCAAATAGGAGCGGAATTTTTCTAAAGCATAAACAATAGCAAGGAGCTCCTACTCAATTGTGGCATAATTGATTTAGGCTGGATCTAATTTCTTAATTGCATAGTGATCGTGCCTGTCCCAAGCCCGAAACAAAGATAAATTACCCAGACCAGGCTAATAACAAATTAATGTAATTAGGGAAGTAGGGGTCGATCCTCAGGGAGATGGTGTTTCCTATGGATTGTGAATCGTCTCACAATTGAGTTTTATCTAATGATTTTCTGGGTTTTGGATTTTGTGATGTCTAAACTAACAAGTGGCATAAATAAGAACAAAATAAAAACAAACTAGAATGAAAAAATAAAGCAAATGATAAATTAACACTAATGAGAAGCATCTAGGGAAGTAGGTTCACACATGTAGATTGACATATTAATGAAATTGGATTTAGGATATGCAAGCAATTCATTGAGCGTTCGTAAGAATGGTGTGTTCATTACAATCATGATCAGATGGTCTAGCAGGCTTTTAGTGCGATTTACTAGGTCTTAATCCACTATGTCACGCTTTGTCTATTCAATTCCTGTATATCTACTTTGGAAAAGAATTCCACACTAGTCAAAGATTGTGATCAAGAATCGTCAACTATTGTTAAAGTCCAAACATGCATAGACACAATGTTTTAAAAGCACAATTTCCTTTATCCAGTTATCATATTTTAATCAATCTAACATGGCTACCCTACACCCTAGAAAGGTGACTACTCACTCATGGTTGTGTTGATATTAGTAATGAAAGTTAAGATAAACATATTTAGTTGATTTTGACAATAATTTAGACTCTCTATGTGGCGATAATAACGACGCTATACGACAATCTAAGAAATGAAACTATGATTATAACAACATGAAAATGAATCTAATGAAATAGAAAATGACAATCAAATGGAAAACAATAAAGAATAAGAGAAATTCCTCACATAAAATACCGTACTTTGAATTACAACTCTTGAACCCAACTAGTAGATACAAAGATTGAAATTCTTATTGAACTAAGCTAATGTTTTGATATGAAATGGACAGAAATTAATTAAAACAAATGACAAAAGAAGAAGATAGACTAAACTAGAAAGACTAAACTAAAGAGAAAACTAATAAGAAGATTATATGAAATATAGGATTAGATTGTGTAAGATAGTGTGTGAGAGTGTGTGAGGCTAGAGCATCTATTTATAGTATTAGGGTTTCGTGGAGAAGAGGTCGGGCAATAAATACATAGATCAAAAATAGGATGAAGGAGCCGCAATGCACGAAGCAGCACAAATACCCGATCGGGTACACACTTACCCGATCGGGTAAGTCGTCTTCTGGAAACTCTTGACTAACGCTTCATCTTCCTTCGCTTTGACTTGACTTACAACATCCCCCTTGACTTATACAATCGGGTTTGTTGCTTGGATATGATGTAAAGCGATGAATTCTCCCGTCTAATTGATTGGTCTTCCGACAACTACGAAACCGTCTCTGCTTCTTTTCTCTCTTAAGTTAGTGAACCTTCTTGAAATGCCTTACACATGGTCAAGCTTTCTTCTTTGAATCGTCGGGTTCTAGGCAAATGCTCGGGAATATAGAAAAAGGGCGTAGAAACGTCACTTTCCCTATAAAACAAGTTAGAACACAGGAATTCGCCTAGAAGACGATATTAGCTCATAAAATGGCTTAACAAAGCACAAATGACATACAAAACCGAGCTAAACTGGGGGTTAAAATCATACAAATATTCACTTATCAAACTCCCCCAAGCTAAACCTTTGCTTGTCCTCAAGCAAACATAACAAACAATACCAGGACAAGGTTGCAAGCATTGGCTACTATACCATCAAGAAACAAATCTCAACATAAAGCTTTGAAAACATAATGAATCATAACCCAAAAGCAACGTGGGCAAGAATGATACATAAACATGGCTGAGATTTACATAACGGCGTAGCACAAAGAATTTCACTACAGAATTTCGGCTCTTGCATGATCTTTTGACAAATGGACTCTCTCGGCACACTCGAACACTCATTGTATGTAAAAGGTGATTTCTTTTTGTGTAAATGTTTTGAGACACTCACCTATCTACGACTTATGAAAATGTGTCCGCAATCTAATATGGTAAACAATTCAAAACACAAGTCAAAGATCACAATGCACATAGAAAAGAAGCCGAAAAATGAGAAGAAGGCTTTGGGAAATGGGTGAAAGGTGGACAAACAGTTATGGTCATGTGAAGATTAGAATGAGCTAGCAACTGACCAATGATAAATGGATACTCAATCCAAACTTCCGGTTAATTCCCACAAGACAATTAGCGAAGCCAGAGTGAACAGATTGGCTTATTACACACGAAACACAAGGGTAAACTCCTTCTAATCATTTGACATTTCTTAGGAGATACTCATAACTTCTTTTCTTATTTCTTTTTCTTTCTTTTTCTTTGATTTTTCTATTTTTCTTCTTTTTTTTTTCTTTTCTTTTTCTGAACACAACTTCACTTCTTGAACTTTTTCGTTTTCCCAATTCACTTTGACAGATAGGAACAAATCTTCTCAAAAGAGCACCCACACACCATAGTCTAGCTACTAGCTCAAAAGGTAGGCAGTTTTTGTTGGAGCAAGTGTCCTCCACAATAGTGCATTTATATTATAAATCTCATTTTGGAATATTAGTGGGATGACTAGTATTTTGATACTCCACGTCAGTTGATTAACGTAAATCGATAACGGTCAGCTGACTAGAGTTAGACGTTATTGTCGTATGACGGCGGTAATCAACTGACCCCTTTCGGTCACACCTATAGGATGAGACCCAAACAGAAATCTAATTATTTGTATACGATACATATTAATTAGTACTTTATATATATATTTGATATATGTTTAGTTACGAGAGTTAATTATTGGAAATTGAGTTACGAACTCATTCCGGATAAGTTTATTAGTCAATTATACGATAATTGACTGAATAAATTTTACGTCTTATTTTAATACGATTAAATAAGATTTAATTTAATGATTAATAGTTAATTCATTAAATTAGTTGAGGTTTTGCATATACTTTGAGGTAGAGGTGATTGGTTAATTATATTTACAAGGAGTTGTAAAATAATCTAACTAGGCATTGTGGGACCCATTATATATTGATATAATGATAAAATATCACTTAATAGTTAAGTGTATATTGTTTATTAATTTGAGTCATATAATTGTTATGTGATCAAATTAACCCTTAATTATACAAGATAATTAAACATATGATTATAAGTATTTGTGGGACAAATATCAAAAATCAAAATGGACCATATGTCACTAGTGGAGGCCGGATTATTGTAGTGTACAACATGATGATTGTTGTTGCTTGTTTTACACTACATCATGTGATCATGTCATGTTTATGACACATGATTATGGTCTTATTCACTACTACACTCAAAGTAATTGCATGGGATTATTTTAAGCAAAATAAGAGGCCACATAGGCTTGCTATGGCCGGACCATAGTGTCGTTAAAAGGACAACTTAGTTGTTCATTTTGCTTGCTTGTTCATTCTTGTTTTGAATGCTTATCTCACTAAAATCCTCTTCTCTCTAAAAACCTCTCAAATACTAATATTTCCTATTACTAGAGTAGTAATAAAATCTAATATTAGTTCATCATATCACTTGTGTTTTCTAGTCAAAAACTACGTGATTAGTTTGGGTTTTCTCTTGGGTGCTTCTTAAAGGAGGTCTTCTACTTTGAAGATTACAAGGAGGATCATCTATTTCTTTATAGCACAAGATCAACAAGAAAGGTGTTTCTTGTTGTGCCCATATAACCGAAATTTCCCAATGTAAGGAAATTCTTCTTACTTTTTATTATGCATTTTAATTTACATGCATGTTACATAGATCTTTATTAAACACTAAATTAACAAGTAATTTAGTAACTAATTAGAGGAGTCTAATTAGGGTCTATGAACTATCATGTGGTATCAGAGCTAGCTTGTAGCATGCATGTTGATTTTAAGCATTAAAATCGGGTTATACGATAACTTGAGTAAAAATCGAACATTTATGTTAAAAATGGTTTTCACGAAATTTTCTGATTTACATGCATACCTACTGACCTCAAAATGTTTGTGGTCAAATTTGGTGAATTTACGAATTAATTTGCTATTTATTATGATTTATGGCCTTTATAACCGAGTTAGCATGCGGTTTTATGTTAAAAGTTAACTAAAAATAGTTGCATGTTGAATCTGGCCTCAAATTTTTAATATGTTCTCACATGCATGTTGTACATATTGTATGTAAATTTTCGTGACATTTAGTCATGTATTGCATGGTTATTGATTTTTATTGGATAAAAATCGAATTTAAAGGAGTAATTTTGTTCTTAAAATTGAAACGTGACCTTATGGAGTTGATAATGTTTTGTACATTTTATAATATTATTTATATCATCCTGGTAAAATTTGATAATATGTTTCATCATTTTACTATTTTAGTTGGTTTTTATTTGATAAAAACCGATTCTTATAAAGCTATTTGTTCATAAAATCATTTCAAATTTTTTGGGCAAATGTTTTTTTGTTCTTGAGGTTCCTGGAAGTGTTCCAGTATGTACAAATATTTTTGTTTCAATTTTAATGATTTTTTATTTTATTTTGGGTTTAATTCATAAAAGTTATGATTAAACCTCTTTAAATAGCAAATGCGATCAATTCAAACTAATTAAATACAAGTGAAATTAGTGGGGACTAATTTTAAGTTCTAAATCAGTTTAGATAATTATTTTGAGCTTAAATACGATTTAAGTGTTGATTATTGATTTTTAGTAGATAAAATCGATAAAATTCGTAAAAACCGAGCTAGAATGAACATGACAAGTGTTGAGGGTGATTTTGGCATGATTTTACAGCAATTTTTATTTATGTTGTTGAATGAATGAATGTCATTTATTTATTTTATTGCAAGTTGTACCTAGTATGGCCTAGATTATTTTAATCGGTATTACCCGTAATGTAAGGGAATATCGATTTGGTTGTAATTTATTGCGATTTCGTATCGCCGTTTTGTAATAATTAATAATTTCATTTTATAGATCAAATGTATAATAGGATTTTGCTATGTATTCATTTGTATTTTTGTAATTATTTATTGTGAAGACGGTGATTCCCAAAGTCGTGTTCCAAAAGACGGTGCCATATTGGAAAGCGTTCCATGAAGAGGCAAGGGACCAAGGAGTTGGTTTCCAATTTGTAATCATCTAGTTAATTAGATTAGCTAGGTGGCCATACTAGGATTTATTTTGATTGCTTGCTTTATTTTTCCGCACATGCCAAAATCACCAACATGCATTTTATTTATCGATTGTCAATTCAACGTTATTCAAAATTCACCGACTTAGTTCACTTATAGGGGATTAATAACTAAAATTGGCAAGACCTCTCACATAACTTAAAAAGGAATTGAGATTTAGCCGTACCAATTGAAGCACCTATGAACCCCGTGTTCATTAGGACAACCACAACGTGGACCTTTTTACCTCGGGTAAGTAGGGTGATACGATCACACGCCTAAATTGGGGTGGACTCAACAAGATAAGCGTTATCTTGGGACTAGGAGATGGGTTTAGTTGAAATCCGTCGACCGAGAGTTCTAGGAGTAGAATTAGTCAAAAGTTGACTTACCGTCGTTTACATAAAAGTTGCATAACATGTTCTTTTGTCTAAAATGCGGGTCTCGGAATCGCTTATATAATTTCGTGAGGGGTCATTATTTGAGTGACTTGTTTAAATTGGTTATACAAGTAAAATTGATTAAAACAATGAATGTTAATATTTCCTAATTTTGTTGTAGTTATTCATAATTCGCAATGGCAAACAATAATAACACCGTTCAACTAGGAAAAGACTCATGGCTAAGGTCCGTTATGGACAAATGCATCTTAAAAGACGATGGAACTAATTTCGTCGAGTGGGAGCAAACGATCAAGAGTGCGGCGTTATCGGATACCGTTTTGCGCTACTTGACCGAGGCACCTCCCAATGAACCCGGCCCAAGAGCCACTAATGCGGCCAAAGCCGCCTATGAGGAATACCTTAAGGTAGCAAACGACGTCAAGATGGTCTTGATTTGGTCGATGTCCTCAAGCCTTAAGCAACAATACATCACCCTTGGAGCATATGAGATATTCTGTAGGGTGACATTGGCCTTTTCTCAATCACCCGAGATTCGCCAATACAATGCTATGACTAGGCTTTTTGAAGCCAAGTTAGAGAGGGGCCAAAAGGTTGGCCCACATGTGCTTAAGATGGTGGAACATGTTGACACTCTAGATCGTCTAGGGGTCAAACTTCCTAAGAAGCTAGCGGTTGGCCGCATCCTTCACTCACTTCCTCCCAAGTTTGCCCAAGCTAGGGCAAACTATAACATGCATGGCATGGATAAGAGCTTTCACGAGCTCCATGCTCTCCTTACCCAAGTCGAAAGGGATATGAAAGCAAGTGGGAGTGAAAAGGATGTTCTTACAATGAGATTGAAGAACTTGAAGCTAGGGGTTCAAAAGGGGAAGGGAAAAGCCAAGGCCCAATTTAAGAAGCAAGGAAAGGGAAAGGGCAAAGCTATTATGTATAGTAATGCCAAGGCTAAGGGTAAGAAGCACGCCGAAGCCGAATGCTTTTATTGTAAAGGCAAGGGACATTGAAAACGCAATTGTCCCAAGTATTTGAAGGATAAGAAGGACGGATGTGTGACACCGTCAGGTATAATCCTCTCTTCTCTCTATATGATAGATATTAACTATGCTTGCACTTCCACTTTGGTATTTGATACTGGATGTGGTTCTCACCTTTGTAATCACTTGCAGGGGCTGAAGGACGTGCGAGCACTAGCCAAGGGTGATGTGGACCTACGAATGGGGAATGGAGCAAGAGTTGCCGCTGTCTCCGTAGGAACTTATGTACTAACCTTAGCTAGTGGTCTTGAGTTGTATTTAAATAATTGTTATTTTGTACCCTCCTTGACTAAGAACATTATCTCCATTTCCGTACTTGATGCGGAGGGTTTCTCTTTTGTAATCAAGAACACTAGTTGTTCGTTTTCTTTTAATGATGTGTTTTATGGTAAAGCCATCTCTATTGGAGGCATTTATGTTCTTGATAATGTTAATGAAATATATCATATCGAAAGCAAGAAGCTCAAATTAGGTGAACCTAATCAATCATACCTTTGGCATTGTCGGTTAGGTCATATAAACGAACGACGCATAAAGAGACTCGTTTCAACGAAACTTCTCAAACCATTTGATTACGAATCTTATGGTGAATGCGAATCTTGTCTTTTGGGCAAGATGACTCGTGCTCCTTTTACAGGAAAAGGGACACGAGCAAGTGAAGTATTAGGCCTTGTACATACCAATGTATGTGGCCCAATGAATCTCCAAGCTAGAGGTGGTTACAAGTACTTCATTACTTTTACCGACGATTTGAGTAGATATGGATACGTCTACTTAATGAGGCATAAGAGTGAAGCCTTTGAAAAGTTCAAAGAGTTTCAACATGAAGTGGAAAACCAATTGAATAAGAAGATAAAAACCCTCCGATCCGATCGTGGTGGTGAATATCTAAATTATGAATTTGATTCACACCTAAAAGATTGTGGTATAGTATCACAATGGACTCCTCCTGGAACACCTCAATTAAATGGTGTGTCTGAAAGGAGAAACCGAACTTTATTAGACATGGTTCGGTCGATGATGAGCCTTACAGAGCTTCCTGACTCGTTTTGGGGATTTGCCATCTTAACCGCAACATTTCACTAAATCGTAGCCCGACTAAAGCGGCCAATAAAACTCCATATGAGATATGGAAAGGAAAGGTTCCTTATTTGTCGTTTATGAAAATTTGGGGTTGCGAGGCGTTTGTTCATGAGAAGTCTAATGACAAGCTCGCACCCAGATCCGACAAATGTTATTTTGTAGGATACCATAAGGAGACTCGTGGATATTACTTCTACAACCGTCATGAGGACAAAGTGTTTGTGTCTCGTGATGCTGTCTTTCTAGAAAGCGATTTCGTTTCTAAAAGGCAGAGTGGGAGCAAATTCGAACTTGATGAAGTTCGAGAGCCACAAACCGAAAATGAAGTGGAGGAAAACGTTCCCTCCTCGTCTGAAACGGTTATTGTCCCTAGAAGGTCAGGTAGAATTAGTTCTCAAACTGATCGTTACCTCGGATGTATCGAGGGAGATGGTGATTTATTACTTTTTGAAAGTGATGAACCCACAACCTACAAGTCGGCCGTTTCTAGTCCCGACTCCAAGCATTGGCTAGAGGCCATGCAATCCGAAATGGATTCTATGTACGAAAATCAAGTATGGGACTTGGTAGACTTACCTGAGAAGGTGCGACCTCTTCAGTGCAAGGGGATCTACAAGATCAAGAATGGCATAGATGGACATAATGATATCTACAAAGCTAGATTGGTGGCAAAAGGCTTCACTCAAGTTCATGGTTTACACTATGACGAAACTTTTGCCCCAGTCGCTATGCTTCGATCCATTAGGATTCTCTTAGCGGTTGCCGCATTTTATAACTATGAAATTTGGCAAATGGATGTCAAAACCGCCTTCTTGAATGGGATTCTAGAAGAGGAAGTGTACATGACAAAACCTGAAGGTTTTGAGGATAAATCCAACCCTAAGAAGGTATGCAAACTTAAGAGATCCATTTATGGTCTTAAGCAAGCATCAAGGAGTTGGAATCATCGCTTCGATCATGTAATTAAACAAAATGGATTCACTCGAGGTGTCGAGGAACCATGTTTATACATGAAGTTTAGTGGGAGCAAAGTTACTTTCCTTATCTTGTATGTGGATGACATACTTCTCATTGGGAATGACATACCAATGCTTACTTCTACCAAGGAGTGGCTTGGGAAACATTTCCAGATGAAGGATTTGGGAGAGGCACAACGCATTTTGGGTATCCGGATCTATAGAGATAGATCCAAGAGGATACTAGCATTAAGTCACGAAGCTTATATAGATAAGATTCTTGATCGGTTCAAAATGAAAGACTCTAAGAGAGGCTTTCTTCCAATAGGTCATGGTATCACTCTGAGTAAATCCCAGAGTCCTACCGTCACCGAGGAGATTGAACGCATGAAGTTGATCCCTTATGCTTCAGCAGTTGGGTCAATCATGCATGCTATGATGTGCACTCGCCCTGACG
>JAIUZE010014808.1:0-20656 GCA_022085475.1 Heliosperma pusillum | reverse complement strand
CTTGATGATTTTTAAGTTGTAGGAAATTTTTATGTTGATTTATTGTTCTTGATGAATTTTTATGGTTTTTCATAAGTTATGATTTTTTTTATGTTGTTTATGAAATTTTAACAAGTTTAGTGTTCTTGAAGAATTTTAATGATTTTTACTAAGTTCTGATTTTTATGTTGTTTTAGTGTTCTTGACAAATTTTGATGATTTTTAATAATAATGATTTTTGTAAGGATGGATGTTAAAATGGTTGTTTGATGATTAAAACAAGTTGGAAATGATTTTGGTGGTGTTTGATGGTGAACCGTGGGGAAGGGACTGAACCGGGTCCAAACCAGGCCGGTCCAGGCCGGTTCAGACCGGTCTGGGTTGGTCCATGGTGGGTCCGGGTTTTGGTCTTTGGGTTGTGTCGATGTTTGGTTGTTTAATCGTTGTTTTGACGGGTTTTGAATATGTTAAAGCATGCGGGAAATATTAGAAAAACGGTTTTAAATAAAAAGTGTAAAATCTGCCATTTTTACCAAAACAGGCCGTGGGGCCCAAAACAGGCCCATGTGGGTCCGGCCCAATTCAGCCCGTGGGTCCCCCCTTGGGACTCGTGTCGGTTTTTGAGTTATCGTCATTTTTATCGTGTTTTGTAATATTTAGCAAGTGGGAAATATTAATAAGTAAAATATTTAATTAAAAAGGTTTTCATAAAAGTATTATTTCTCACATGTTAGAAATTATAATACGAGATTAGTTTACGTTGAAATCATTTAAGTCAAGCGGGTTTTGGGTATAATATGATATTTCACATGTTAGAAGTAGTAAGAAAATAACATGTAATGAATATGTTGATTTTATGTCTATGTGATAAAGACTCTGCTTCTAGCCGGTTTGATCCAACGGGTTTGGTCAAACTAAGATCTAGTCAGCCCCGATTTGACTGATGACCCGTCGCGGGACTCGGGTCGGGGGATTTGTCTTCAGGTAAGGTTTTATTTTAATGAATGAATGAATGAGCCTTAGTAGATATGAGGCGATATGATATTTGAATATGATTTATATGCAATTAGTCACATGATAGGATGTTTTTCCCGTGACTGTTTAATTATATGGTTGGGGTCGTGTTGACTAAGTACCCATAGAGAATTATGGATATATGGCGTCTTGACCATTCTAATTCTAAATGAGTATCTTGGACCATGACATTGATAGGCCCGTACTATCTTTAACGAGCATATGGAGTTTGTCGCTTAATAGCTTTGGTGTTCCCGGCTTGATGGATCTTCAAGTCGGGGCATGGCTGCCATAGTTTCCACTTTGGGAAATGGAGCCAGCTTTAGTACTAGCCAACCCCTTTGATGGATCTCCTTAGGGTGTACTCATGTGATTGTATCATGGGTCTTGGATGCGATGGATCTTCGCATTTCTCTAGGTCTGCGCAGTCTAGGTTTAGGGTTGAGTCGTATCTTGGACATGTTTCTGAGAGGAACCTCTGAGCTAAGATATGGCTTTGGATCTGGGCCATGTTATTAGTTGTAAACCGCTGAGCCTAGATGTGTGCTTGGTATTTGGGCCATGTTACTAGAGTGGACCGCTGAGCTAAAATTGAAGTTATATCCTACTCGTGGTATAGGGACTTGAGTTACAGAAGTCTTCTTATTGACGTGCTAAGGAACTTATGCCTGTTTGTAGAAGTATTGGTCTTTCAGGTGTATTGATTCTATGAATCTTAGAAGGTGAGATGCAAGCGGCTAAGGTTGATAGAGTTTGGATTACCGATTGGTTAACTGATTCACATGATTACGTGTTGATTAGGGTCGAGGGTATCACGGCCATGTTTCTGAGAGGAACCTCTGAGATAGCATACCAGCTTCCCTACCTCTTGTTATATTTTATTATCGGATTCACATGATAGCTTTCATATGATAGGTTATATGTTAGTTAATTGTTTCATAACATGAAAGCATATCATATATGTTAAGGTTTTGTATTTTCTATATACATTGCTTTTATGTTATTCATGTTTCATTAAACTCGACATTTTGTGGCTGGGAGAACTCGGAGTTACTCCCCACTGACTGTGGCTTCCGTGTTTATATTTAATGCGGTCGAACAGGTGGTGATGCATACTTTGGGTACATTGACGAGCTAGCGAGCGAAGTATTTACCTTGGACCTATATTCGGTTCTTAGATTGTATATTATTATCCACTCTTTTATTTCCGTATTTATACGGGAGATATGTCTCCCGTCTTGTATAATTCTTATGTATAATATTAATTTTCTTTTGTAATGAACCTTTTTATTTATGACACCCTTCGTTATGTATTTAAATTATTTTTTTCTTTCCGCAAATTTGAGGGTGTCACAATTGTTGTTAATTACGATAATTTATTTATATAACATATATATATATTGAAATATAGATACATAATAACAAGAAAAGATTAGAACGACAGTGGATGTATGAAAGATTAGATGAAAAAAAGAAACCCAAGCTGATATTTGCAAATGGGGTGAAAGAGTTTATTGAATTCGCGGAACAATCTAGTGAGTTTAAGGATTTAGGCGGTGAAATGAGGTGTCCATGTAAGAAATGCGATAACTTAGCTTTTAAATCAAAAAGGGAGGTTCAAAATCATCTATGGTCGAATGGTTTTACTGATAATTATTATGTATGGAAGTATCTTGGTGAGAAACTGGCTACCGAAGAGAGTTCAAGTAGTATCGTAGTTAGTGAGAATCCTTACCGGGAGTTGGTTGAAGATGCATTACATGATAATGTTGAGCAAATAATGGAGGCTCGACTTAATCCCGACGACCTTAGCGATGAAGAAGTTTGTTATACCCCACATCCCCAAGTTTAAGCCTTTTTTTAGAATGTTAAATAAAGCCGAACAACCAGTGTATGAGGGAAGTAGTATGAGTTTGTTGCAAGCGGCTGCTTGGTTGGTAGCACTCAAATGTGAGAACAACTTATCTCTTAGATGCGCCAATGGTTTTATGTCGTTCATTAGTGACATTATTCCAAAAAATAATCAATTGGTGCGCAATTTTCAAGAGATTAAGAATTTGCTTAAGGGACTCCAACTACCCCATGTGAAAATCCATGCATCTCCTACCGGTTGCATGCTTTTTTGGGAAGAAAATGCTAATCTTGAGGAATGTACCAAATGTCATGCCTCTCGGTATAAAGGTAAAAATAATTTAAGTGGCCGGAAGCGAATACCTTGTAATCCACTGACTTATTTCCCGCTTGCGCTAAGGTTACAACGACTATTTGCAACCAAACACATAGCAGGTGAGATGAGTTGACACCATAAAAACTCTCGATTAAGAGAAAGAGGGACAATGGCACACCGAAGTGATGGAGAAGCGTGGAAACATTTCGATAGAGAGCATCTAGAATTTGCAAGTGAGCCTCGCAATGTTCGCCTAGGTTTGTGTACAGATGGATTTTCACCTTATGGCTAATTCGGGACGTCTTACACGTGTTGGCCCGTGATTGTAACCCCGTACAACTTACCCCCTTGGTTATGCATGAAGAGGCAATTTATGTTATTATCTATGATCGTTCTAGGTCCTAGTAACCCTAAAGCAAAATTGGATGTCTACCTCCAACTGTTGATCAAAGAGTTGAAAGAACTTTGGGAAACCGGTGTGGATACCTACGATGTCTCTAAGAAACTTAATTTTCAATTAAAAGTGGCATTACTATGGACGATCAATGATTTTCCTGCATATGGCATGCTTTTCGCTTGGTCCACAGCCGGATACCCTGTTTGTCCTTATTGTCTTAAAAAAGATTCTAAATCCTTTTTTCTTAAACATAGACGAAAGGTTTGTTGGTTCGATTGTCATCGTACTTTCTTGAAACCTGATCATCCTTTCCGCAACAATTGTAAGCATTTTCTAAAGAATAGGAAAACTGATAATACCACAGCTGCAATCAAATTAACTGGTGCTGAGGTCTGGGATTCGGTAAAAGGTTTACCAAAGTTGTCGAGTCTTTTGCTGAAGAAATGAAAAGATTGAAAGACGACAAAACTGAAGGTTGGTGGAAACAAAGCATATTCGGGGAACTCCCTTATCGGAAGACATTGTTGATTCGACACAACTTAGATGTTATGCACATTGAGAAAAACGTTTTTGAACAGCTTATCAACACGGTGATGAACGTAACAAAGAAAACTTCATTTGGCCCTAAGGGTAAAGCTGACTTTCTTTAGCATTGCTTGAAACGACCCATATCATCTAGGTTTGTTTTAGAGACAACGGAGAAGAAGGCTCTATACGAATGGGTTGCTAGTTTGAAATTATCGGATGGTTATGCTTCAGATTTGAGTCGGTGTGTTGACCATAGAAATTTGGTGTTGCATTCCATGAAATGTCATGATTGTCATGTCTTTATGGAACGGTTACTTCCTGTTGCATTGAAACATTTACACCCGGCGAGTTTTTGGAATGCTATAACTGAGATAAGCCAATTTTGTAGAGACTTGTGTACTTCTACGATTAAAGTTGATTCCATGGAACATCTAGACTCAAAAATTGCGGAGATATTATGCAAGTTAGAAATGATATTTCCCCCTTATTTCTTCAATTCCATGGAGCATTTACCTATTCACTTACCTTATGAAGCGAAGGTTGGACGACCTGTTCAATATCGATGGATGTATCCATCTTAGAGGTTCCTTAATCATTTGAAAAAGAAGGTTGACAACAAAGCTCGGGTCGAGGGTACCATATGCAACGCTTTTTTGTTAGAGTAAATTTCAAATTTTTGTTCCCTATATTTTGAAGATCACATGACACAAAAGCGAAGGACTTGGAGGTTGGTGTGAATTTCGATAACCATCTAGATTCAAATATACCCGAGTTGTTCAATGATGACTTGAGAAATACTACCGGGAAATGTATACCGAGGTACTTAAATGAAAAAGAGATTGAAGAAGCTCATTTTTATGTGCTAAGAAACCGCGGGCAATTTTTAGAGACTTATGAAAAGTAAGTTATTGATTCATTATTACACAATTAACGTTTAATAATAAAATTAATTCATTATTATATTATAGTTAAAATGTACATTACTAATTAAAACATGTCATGATGTCACGTCTTATTATAGGGAATTTGAGACGTACATCAAACTCACATATCCTGATGTCACGTCGATCTTATGATGATGTTTGGAGCAAACATGACAAAAGTTTTTCGAAATGGTTGGCAAATGAAGTAAGATCACATTTAAATTTCTTATTAACTAATATTTAGAAGATAACATCTTAATATAATTAATATATTGTTTTATTAATATATAGGATTATAGATTGAAGGATTCTTTAATAATAGCTCTAGCAGGGGGTCCAAGTAACTGGGTGAGGACATGGAGAAGATATTCTATCAATGGCTATAAATTTCGTGCTTTTAAAGAGGGAGTAGATGTTCCGAAAGCTACTATAAGTAATGGGGTTTGTGTGAGTTCTACTGAAGGGTTGGACTACTACGGAACCTTTAATGAAGTAGTTGAGCTTTCTTATTACACCGAGCATAAGATTTATATGGCCATATTGTTTAAATGTGATTGGTTTGATAATTCCCCACAAGGAGTTAGTATCCATAAGGTATACGGACTTGTCGATGTAAACTTAAAAAAGAAACTTCGTGGACATAACTCATTCGTGGCAGCTTTTCAAGTGGATCAAGTGTGTTATGCTCCTTATCCAACCACTAAGAAAGATAGTCAATGATCCGCAGTTTTTAAAATCAAGTCAAGATCGCATGTTGATGCTCCTGTTGACGAAATTGTCTTCCAAGAAGATGTGGTTGTCAATAGTCAGTCAATTTCACCAATTTTGGTGGAAGAGAGACAAAGTGAGGATGAATATGAAGTGGTTGTTGAAAGGGGTGAAGGAGAGTATGACAAGGACATCAGTGAAGAAAAGAAAAAATATGATGAAGATGAAGAAATTCAAGAAGTACAAAATGAGGAAGATGAGGAAGAAGTCGGAATGCTTTTTTCAGATGATGAAACTTTGTTGATTTGTAATGATAGTGATAGTGAGGGTCACTATTTGTAATCTATTTGTCAAAATACAATTATAATTCAAAAAGTTTGTTGATTTAGTCAAGATACAATGATAATCAAATTTGAAACTTTGCATTGTAATTCAAAAAATTTGCTCACGGTTTTTATATATTGAACTACCTAACAATTTCCATTCTATATAGATTTTATTTATGGCAGGTGGGTTTATCAACCGGCTCGATCATAGGTAACACTAGTCGATCTCGTTGTGCTGATGAGGAGGAGAACGAGGAGCAGGCGGACTCGGACCACCACGAGCAGGAGGAAGAGCGGGAACATGTTACGATGCCGACTACACAACAGGAGGGGACGCGGATTATTCTGTCTCGTAATCCTGACATAGGCCATTCGTAAGTGTCTCATATATAGAAAACTTTTATTATCGCTAACTTTATTTTATTATAACTTTTACGCTCTCTTTTATTATAATTTTTATTATCGCGTTCGTTCTAATATGTATCTTTTTCAGGTGGGATGACAAGTCGATCAAGGAATACGTTACTTGGTGTTTCATTCGTACCATCGGCCGGGATTACTTCACCAAATGGACTGAAGCCAGCCATTACCAGCTTAGGCGGATGTGGGAATACATTCAGGTATATTTTATTACGGTTCTATCTATTACTAAAAAGTAATTGTTTTCATTCAAAACGTGTAGATGTACAATTTCAGCAATTACTAACAAGTTGTTTATGATGAAATAGTATCATGTGAACTCGGTCGATCCGAACTACGAACCGAAGCCCGAACGGAAGAAATAGGTCACGAGGCGGATTACCTCACTTGTTAATGGCCTCAATTATAACAAAAAAAAGGCGGAATTGGGTGCCTGAAACTTGGTGGGAAACCATTATGAAAAGGCCCGAACGCGATCCCGAATTTGCCAAGAAGTCCAACATAAACAAGGTAAATAGACGGTCGGGTTGCGAGAAAGCTTTGGGCACCCATACTCTAGGCCGGAAGAGTTGTTCCGATTTACTTCACAAATTGCATATTATGAAGGATTAATATTGCCGATATATCACTTAATGTTTTTATACTACTTTCAGGTTGATCCTACGCCGTACAAGTTGTTTGAGAAAACAAAGAAAAACAAGAAGGGCGAGTGGGTTAATCCTAGAGCCGCTAAGGCAAACGTAAGTTTGTCTAATTATTACTAAAGAGTTTTTTTTATATACAACTTTAATACTAATTATTAGCTTTCTTTTGTTTTTATCACTTAATGTTTTTAATTATTACAACTTTTTTTTTTGATTTTTTCGAAAACTTACACTGAACAGATGAGTCAGCCAACGCCAACTGGCGAGACCCCAGATGAATTACATGCATACTATAGAGCTGCACATGGATTCGATAAGAAGTCGAGGCTGTTCGGGATAGGAGACAAGGAGAAAGAAGTGTGGTATGATCAACCTTGCAACAAAAGTGCATGCGCATCATTCTCCTACAATCCTACTGATTACACTCGATTCGCAAGTGAAAATACGCAAATGAAGGAGCAATTGAGTGCACTTGCGAATGAACGAGAACATGAGCGAGCAGCCCGACTTGCCCTTGAAGCACAAGTACGGGCCAATCAACAACAAATGGAGAGTCAAGCCGAGCAAATGGCCGCCATGCAAGCGACGTTGATGAAATTTCTTCCCCCGGGCTTGTGCCATTTCCCTCCTCCATGTCCAAGAGACGACAACGCGGACGACGGGAACGGCTTTGGACGGGGTTCCGTTACCCCCTGATGTTAGTAATTTATCATCTACTTAAGTTAGTGGTTATATCAAAGACATTAGTTAGTGGCCATGGACAGGGAAAGTCGCTTATTTGTCGTTCATGAGAATTTGGGGATGCGAGGCGTTTGTTAAGAATAAGTCTGACAATAAACTCGCACCCAAATACGACAAATGTCTATTTGTAGGATATCCAAGGGAAACACGTGGTTTTTACTTCTACAATAAACACGCGGACAAAGTGTTTGTTTCTCGTGATGGTGTATTTTTAGAAAACAATTTTATTTCTAAAAGACAGAGTGAGAGAAAATTTGAACTTGATAAAGTCCAAGAGAAACAAACCGAAAAGGACGTAGAGTAAAACGAGGAAAACATTCCTTCTTCGTCTGACGCGGGCATAATTCCTTCGGAACCTAGGAGGTCAAGCAGAATTAGTCATCAACCTGATAGATACCTTGGTATTATAGAGGAAGGTGGTGAATACAATGTGTTACGTTTTGAAAGTAACGAACCTACTACTTAAAAAGCGGCCATTTCTAGTCCCGACTCAAAGCTATGGCTAGGAGCCATGCAATCCGAAATGGATTCTATGTACGAAAATCAAGTATGGGACTTGGTTGATTTACCTAAGGAGGTAAGACCTCTCCAGTGTAAATGGATCTATAAGATGAAAAGTGGCATAGATGAACATAATGATGTTTACTAAGCTAGATTAATGGCAAAAGGTTTCACCCAAGTTCATGGTCTTCACTATGACGAAATCTTCGCCCCAGTCACCATGCTTCGGTTCATAAGAATTATCTTAGCGGTTGCCGAATTTCATAATTATGAGATTTGACAAATGGATGTCAAAACCGCCTTCTTGAATGGGATTCTAGAAGAGGAAGTATACATGACACGACCTGAAGGTTTTGAGGATCCATCAAACCCTAAGAAGGTATGAAAACTTAAGAGATCTATCTATGGTCTTAAACAAGCATCCAGGAGTTGGAATCACTGTTTCGATCATGTAATTAAACAAAATGGTTTTACTCGAAATGTCGAGGAACCATGTCTACACATGAATTTTAGTGGGAGTAAAGTAACTTTTCTAGTCTTTTATGTAGATGACATACTACTCATTGGGAATGATATTCCAATGCTCACTTCTGTGAAAGAGTGGCTTAGGATTCATTTCCAAATGAAAGACTTAGGAGAGGCCCAGCGCATCTTAGGTATCCGGATCTATAGGGATATATATAAAAGGATACTAGCATTAAGTCAAGAAACATATATTGATAAAATTCTTGATCGAATCAACATGAAAGACTCTAAGAGAGGCTGTCTTCTTATCGGTAGTGGGATCACTTTGAGAAAGTAAGAGTGCCCCACCAAACCTAAGGAGATTGAGCGCATGAAATTGATCCCTTACGCATTCGTTGTTGGATCAATCATGTATGCTATGATGTGCACTCGTCCTGATGTTGCATATGCTTTGAGCATGACAAGTCGTTACCAAGCTAATCCAGGTGAGATTCACTGGATAGCCGTAAAGAACATCATTAAGTACTTGAGAAGGATTAAGAATTCGTTCTTTGTGTTTGGAGGTGAGACTGAGTTACGTGTAAAGGGTTACACAGACTCCAGTTTCCAGACAGATAGGGATGATATGAAATCCCAATCCGACTATGTTTATATGATGAATAGAGGAGCTGTTTGCTGGAAGAGTTTCAAGCAAAGCCTTAAAGCGGAATCTCCAAGAGAAGCATAGTACCTTGTAGTGTCTGAAGCAGCAAAGGAAGTTGTGTGAATTCGGCAATTTTTGGAAGGACTAGGAATAGTCCCTACTGCCAAAGATCCTATCACGATTTATTGTGATAACAGTGGGGCTATCTTTCAAGCAAAAGAGCCCAGGTCTAGTAAAAAGTGTAGATATGTACTTAGGAAATATCATGTAATTAGAGATTACGTGGATAGAAAGGAAATTTACATTTGTAAGGTTGGGACAGATGATAACATTGCTGATCCTTTAACCAAGCCTTTATCAAAGGCGAAGCATGATGGTCATGTCATCACAATGGGATTGAAACGAGTACCAGAATTTCTTTAGATTATGTAATATGTAATAATTGAATGATGTATTAATTATTTCATATATGATAATTGCATTCATTGTTCGAGTTTTATTATAAACTCTTCTATTTAGTTTGACTAAATTTAATACTTTGTTTATCCGAATAGATTGTAAGACAATATTGGACCCCACTCAAGTGAATAGGACGAACTTAGTATTTTGTCCCTAGTCACTCAATGAGGTGACGTCTTGTAGTGACTAGATTGTAAGTCGATCGATGGTTGGTTCAACACCATGGGGTCATGGAATGACTGGTCAATTACATAGACAGACTGTATGACACTCTGTCGGATAATGACCTTTGTAGAGACCCTTAAATTAAATAATTGATGTCTGGTCGTGGCAGGGTCTTTTAACTTATTCCTATGAGTCGATTCTTTTGACTGGCGACCGTCTATCTGAGTAGGTGCAGTGTCCGATTTGCTTTGGTTGGTGTTCTAGGTCGTGTTGTGAAAGGAGGTCGATGGACATCTTCTGGATCATGGTGATCTGCATCATACATAGTAGATGAATCAACAAGAATTGTCCACCCACGTTAGGTACAAACATCTTCAGACCAGTCGAGGAGTAGTTATTGTAAATGCGTGGCCACGCTCAGAAAGAGATATATGGTAGATTTTCCGGTCAGACAGTTACTCTCCATATCGAGAAAACCACTCTAGATATAATCAATCGCAAGTGCGACCTAAAAGATACCTTGCGTTGAGTAGGAGATGTGATAAAGAGACAAGAGAATTGGTGACACACACTTGTGTCAAACAAGTGGGAGATTGTTGGAGTAGGTGTCCTCCACAATAGTGCGCCACATAATAAATCTCATGAAGGAATATAATTGGGATATTTATTGACTATATATATATGATTAGTTAGTTGATTAACGTAAATCAATAACGGTTGGCTAACGGTGAGATGCAAGCCCTAGTGAGCGTATTCGATTGCCTAAGAGTGTCTTTCCCGAGTCTTTGAATAACATGATGGTTTCGGATTTGATTTCCACATGATCTTATCATTATATATATTGAATTGCCTATTTATCCTTATCTTATCTCACATGTATATTCATATATGCATGCTTTTACTTTTGTATTTCCTTCTATGTACGTTTGATGTGATATGGCTGGGAGAACCCGGAGTTACTCCCCACTGACTGTGGCGTTCATGTTTTTCATGAATGAACAGGTTGCTTGCTTGGATGACTTTTTGGATATGATATTTTGGGGTTCGGGTGTGAGCTAGCGGGCGTTGTCCCTGGAAGTTCACCTCTAGACGATAGTAGCTAGTTTTGTTAAACACTTGTTCTTTGCTAACATTTAAGAGACCCCGTCTCTTTGTTGTATTTCCGTATTTAGTTTGTAACATTTTGACACACCTCGTGTTATATATCTTGCATGTTTAAAGGTTTTTAAAATACCGTATTTCCGCATATTATTTCACATGCTTGTATGTTTTTATATTTCCGCATTCGCGAGGGTTGTCACAGTTGGTATCAGAGCTTTATCGCTCCCGACGCACACACGTGAACCCTAAACTTAAATTACTTGACCTTGAAATAATCAATGAGAGATTGGGTAGAAGTTAAGGACTTTACTTGGTAGTCTTTTTGTTTATGCTAATTGATAGGAGTAACTTAATTTGTTTTGTTCCTTATGAAGATGGTTAGACCACGTTTAGCTGAGAACGTTATGATGGAGGCTCTTGCTCAAGTGCTGAAAAATCAGCAGGATGCCGCTTTAGCTAATGCCAACCAAGTTCCCCCTAGAAGGGAGGACAACCATCAAGGTGGCTATGCTTGGGTGGCGGGTCAAATTGCAAGGAGTAAGATCGTGCCTTATGGTGGAGAGCCTGATCCTACGGAGCTATCCGACTGGTTCCGTGAGATGGAAAAGCAGTTTGATCTTTACCAAGTCCGGGAAGAGGATAAAGTGAGGATTGCAAAGCACTTTCTAGTGCGGGAAGCCGACAACTGGTGGGCTATCACAAGTGCCACCGCAACTCTTGAAGAGGACTTCAACTGGGCTTGCTTTAAGGCTCTTGTGGAGGGTAGGTTTTATCCCAAAGAGCTTAAACAACAAAGGCTCAAGGAGTTCATAGATTTTAAACAAGGCAACCTATCGGCTCAAGATTTTACGACGGAGTTTAATAAGCTCGCTCACTTTGCGCCGAGGCTTATTCGTGATGATGAAGACCGTGCATTCTATTATCGTAACAAGTTGAATGCCGTGCTTCAAAGTAAAGTGAGAAGGGGTACCGCATCCTTTGGAGATCTCTACGATGATGCCTTGTGGGCCGAAAATTCAATGAAGGCTATTAGGGATGAAGCTTCAATGAATAATCCCTCTCCTTCTTATGCTCCTAGGCCAAATGATTATGGGAAGAGGCCGTTTATTCTGTCTTCCTCTAATTCCTATGCTAACAAGAGGAGGTTTCATCCTTCTTCCAATGCCAATTTAAGGAATCCTGCTCCTTTTATTTCTAGAGCTACTTCGAATGTGGCTCACATGCCATATGCTCCTCTGGTTCAAGGTCGTCAATGTATCTATTGTAGACAACCATACCATCCTGGTGTGCCTTGTTCCAACCGATCTTACAATTGCTTCTTTTGTAAAAAGGGTGGTCATCGTTACGAGGATTGCCCCGACCGAAAGTTGCGCCCTCCTCCTGCTAAACCTAAGGGTTCTATCTTTGTCATGAGCCGTGCCGAAGCTAATGCTCACCCGGAGATCGTGACTGGTAGGTTCACATCTTTAGATCAATTTCGTTTTCCTTTTCCGCCTTCATCTTTTCCATCAGATCGTAGTTCTTGTATGATTCCTCCTAACGTTCATAGTATCATGTTCATTTATTCCTAATCTCTTCTGAGGTAGTTTTCTCTTTAGCTAATGTAAGGAGTTAGTGATTGTGTTTTGATGATGTACTAAATATGGTACCTACCCACCCTATGGAGTTAGATTCATGTTTTATTGACTATAAGGAATTGAGGATAAGTAGGTTGAATCTCTCTTGGTGATTTTAGATTTTGAATCTTGATATTGTAATATCACCTTGAGGATCGAATAGATCGTAATGGTAATTGTTGTTGTTAAGAATTATAGTAGTTGCTTTAAAGATTACTTAAGAATTTATTGTCCTTATGTGTTGGACCCTAATGGAATAAATACTTTGTGGAATTTGGTTTGGATGATACAACTTGAGGAATATTGTCATAAGCGAAAACCGTTGTATTGGGAGTTTGAAAGAACTAAATAAATTGATGAACGGTCGCATTGCTCTATGAATGGCAAAAGTTAAGTGAAATGAGATTTGTGAGACTAATCTCTTTCGAGGTTTAGTGATTCGACTTTTGAAGAGGAGAAGGTTCATTGTTAATGATTTAGGATAATGGGTTTTGGAATAATTTGAATCAAAGGATTTCATGATAAGTCTCTTTTACCTTGTGGTTGTTAGCGATCATGTCTCCCTAGATATAAATATTTTGTTGGTGGTTTCTAAGGAGAGTTTTGACGGAGCTAAAAGATTAGAGTACGTAATGAAATTTTCACGTGGGTTGTTAGTTGCGGAGTCTACCGTGCTAATGGACCTTAGAAGATTCTAATTGAATTTGAATAATTAGGAGTTGTTACTCGAAGTATCATATTTATGAAATATTTTGATAGGAATCTGATGATTGAAAATGTTGAGGATATATTGCACTCTCTTGAGAACTAGATTACCCGTGGAGTTAGGGATGTCGAGTTACAATCGACATTTGAATTGTCATAGATGGAAGATAGTATTGTGTTTCATTCCTCTCTTTTTCCTCAACTTGATCTCTACTCAATCCGCTACTCTTTAATTCTTTCCCTTTTTAGTCCATTTTGCTCGTTGGACGTATCTCTTAGTATCACGAATTGTGATTTCGATGTTCGAGTCGCTTTACGTTCGTGTAATGTCTTCTTATTTTGATTTTATCTTGATAAAACGTTCAAATTTCCATATTATATTTCTAATTTAACGTTTCAAAGAATTCTAAAGATGGTTTGTGTTCCCTCTTTTTGGAGAAAATGGATTTCTTTTACTTTTATATTTGGATTTTGCGTATGGTTGGATGTTTGCACTTGTTATTGGAGACGTCTGATAACTAGTCCTGCACTGACTAACGTTGTTTTGAATTTTCGATTTCACTATTTCGATTTTAATTTGTTTGGATAATTAGAGTTCTCGTTCGCGACGAGCATTCTTGTGATCCGTAAGTAAGTTTCGCACTTATGAAGAATTTTCCTTAAACCATTTTCGAGATGAACCTCGTTTCATAAATATTCCCCTTATAAGAGTTTTCGTATTAATTTTGAAAACCGATTCTTGTCCTTAATACTTTTGTTTTCTACTCTCAAGTTTCGAGGACGAAACTTTTTAAAAGGTGGGGTGATTGTAACACCCGGAAATGTACCCTATTTTTCTAGTAGAAATATTTTACGAAAGCTTTTCAGTAAATTTAAGTTTTAAATTAGAATTTTAAGTTCCGAGTCGAATTTAGAATTTCCGAGTTCGTATTTGGAATTTCCGAGAGATTTCATGAAAATCCCGTCTTAAGTCGAGTTTGACTTTTCTTGAGTTATGAGTCGAGTTTGACTTTTCTTGACTTTTGAGTCGAGTTTGACTTTTCTTGACTTTTGAGTCGTCTTTGACTTTTCTTGACTTTTGAGTCGTCGTTGACTTTTCTTGACTTTTGAGTCGAGTTTGACTTTCCTTGACTTTGGAACCGTCTTTGACTTCCGTTGACTTTTCTCCTATACAACTCACACTACCCCTTAACCTAATTCATTACACAAACACAACCAAATTACTTCCTCCTTAAGCAAACAAAATCCTAGCCTCCCTCTTGGATTTCGATCTTAGAATCATCGTAACTCCTTCGTTCTTTGATAGAATTCACGTAAGTTCGTCTCATTCTTTTCCCCGTACCTTCCTCTATCCGTATCCATATTAAAAGTATCGTCTTTCTCGCTTTTCAAGCCTTCCGTTTTTCTCAAGATGAATTTTATTCATCTTTTACGATTTATATGTAGGTGGTGACCTCCAAGATCCCGACAAAGACTATTTTCTAATAGAAGAGGAGCTTGACGTTTAGTGAAGTCGCTAAAAGGTAACGGTGAAGGGTTACTCGGTATCATTTACGTGTTTTACATGTTTACATGCTAGAAATCGTATTTAGAATACGATTAGGAAGATTAGAAACCATGCTATGATTAGTAAATGATGTTATATGATGAATATGGATGAATTATATTGGTTGTTGATGATTATTAGAAGTATAATTGAGATTTGAAATGAATTGGTTAAGTATTGGAAGCTCACGGATGAAGGGGTGTTCCCAGCCGGTCGACCGGCCGCCGGTCTGACCACCGGCTGAGAACACTTCAGTAACATCCTTTGGAAACTTGGATTTTTGCATGAAGAGGTGCTCCAGGCCGGCCCACCGGCCACCGGTCCACCCACCGGCCTGGAACACATCAGTATTGATGTTATGATTTTTGGTGTTGTGTTCTGTGCCGGCCCACCGGCCACCGGTCACCTGACCGGCCTAGACAACGTTTCTCTGTTTTATGTGATTTTTTTATTTTGCCTGTGTTCTGAGCCGGCCCACCGGCCACCGGTCACTTGCCCGGCCTGCAACACGGCTGTGTTGTTTTCTTTTGACTTCTAAAACTCGTAATTTATAATAGTTCGCATGATCGGTTTATCGTATAATTTTACGTAATGTCTTATAATATTCATGTGTTGGATATATGATATCTTTTCGCATGTATCACATGTTTGTTTTTGTGAACGGTGTTTGCATTCCCACTTTGGAGTCGGTGCACTGAAACTATTCAGAAAGACAACTAAAACAATGACAATTTGATGGAAGTTCAGACACTTTGCAATACTCTGTTTCTGTTTGGATTAATTGACAAAGAACTAAGATAGGACCTTAATCAAAGCACAAAGCCAATGATTGAGGGTTGAACTGTGATCCCAGCACACAGCTAAGGACCCAAGCTCACTTCCAAGCACAAAGCAAAGGAAGTTGTCTCAAGCACACAGCCAAGAGATTTCAACAGAAACAAGGTTTCAGTTTTATGTTTTACTTCAAATCTGTCTTTCATTCATAAGGAAAAGGCCTTATATAGGCAAGGACATTACATCCTATTCGTTCATTACATCCTAGGGCCACAATGGGTTTGCAAAAGAAACAGAAATAACAGCTACATTGTTCAACATAAAGCAATAAAGTAGAAAAGTAGTTCTAATAGGACAATCTGCCTTAATTGGATTGTTGGGGTTGAAACTGGTGGAGGGGTGGACTTCTGAGCTTGATTCTTGAGCTCAACTGAAGTGGGATGGATGCCAAAGGTCCTTCTAAAAGGCCCTCGAGTTTGTTTGATCATAAAAGGAAAGTTTGATAGTGACATGTTAACTACTGCAAAAGGCTGAAATCTGGACAGTCTGAAGTTGTCCCTAAGCTAACTCTTTGTGTGTTTGTTTCTGGGGAGGGAAGTCCTGGGGAAAGTTGTAGAGGACCTTCCCAAGACATAGGTTTGAGGGTTGGTTAGGCTTGTTTGATTGTGTGGGGCCCCATGGACCTTGTTTAGAAAGGCTGTGATAGGCTGTTTTTGGCTGGGGGCTGTTTTTGTTGTGTTGGGTTTGTTGGGCTGTTGGCTGAGCTTTGTTGTGGCCTAGTCTTGGGAAGTGGATGGCTAGGCTTTGTTCTGGTTGTGGTGGTGTTGTCTTAGCAGACTTGAAGTGGTTGTGGCTTGGACTGAATAGAACATTGTCATAGCTGGTCATGGTGTTGTCTGAATGTAGGTTGTTGTTTTGATGTTGAGTCTTGTCTTGAGTTTGTGTCTTGTCTTGAGCTCGTGTCATGGCTCGTGTCTTGGCTTGGTCACATACTCCCGTTGCAATCTCCTTTTCTTGAAAAGGATTTGCCCTCAAATCTTCCTCACCTTCATCATCTGATTCACCATGGTAAGGACTAAGGTCTCCAACATTGAAAGTACCATGTACACCATAGCTTCCTGGTAGATCCACCTTGTAAGCATTGGTGCCTATCTTCTCCAATATCTCAAATGGTCCATCAGCTCTTGGCATGAGCTTGTTTCTCCTCTTGTCTGGCAATCTCTCTTTTCTTAAATGCAACCATACAAGATCCCCTGCCTTGAATTCCCTTGCTTTCTTAGGCCCCTTGGACCTAGCTTTGTCCAACTCATTGGACCTTTCAATCTGCTTCTTGACTTGCTCATGAATCTGTATCATTTGCTCAACTCTTTTCTTTGCATCATAGCTTGTCTTGTTTCCTTTGACTGGTGCTAGGTATGTAGGCATGAGAGGATTAGTGCCATAAACTGTTTCAAAAGGACTTTTACCTGTGCTGCTGGAGGGAGCTCTGTTGAAGGCAAATTCAGCTTGTGCTAGCTTGAGGTCCCAATCTTTTAATGACTTAGAAACAATGCTCCTTAAGATCTTCCCTAGTGTTCTGTTAGTGACTTCTGTCTGCCCATCAGTTTGGGGATGGTGAGAAGTACTAAACAATAACCTAGTCTTCAATAGCTTCCACAAGGTTCTCCAGAAATGGCTCATGAACTTTGTGTCTCTATCTGAGACAATGCTTCTAGGGACCCCATGTAACTTGACAACCTCCCTAAAGTATAGTTCAGCTACTCCCAATGCATCCTCAGTCTTCTTACAAGCAATGAAATGTGCCATCTTGCTGAATCTATCTACAACCACCATGATTGAATCCTTTCCCCTTTGAGTTCTAGGTAAGGCTACAATAAAGTCCATACTGAGGTCTTCCCATGGCTTGTTGGGTACTGGAAGTGGTGTGTAAGGGCCTGCTTGAAAGTGTGCCTTGGCTAGTTGACAAGATCTGCATCTCTTGAGGGCATCTTGCACATCACTGAGCATCTTAGGCCAATAGAACTGGTCTTGTAAGATGTCATAGGTCTTCTGGACCCCAAAGTGACCAGCAAGGCCATTGGAGTGAACCTCTTTGACCAGTAGTCCCCTATAAGGTCCCTTAGGCACACACAGTTTGTTTCCATAGAATAAGTATCCTTCTTGAGCTGTGTACTTGCTCCCTTTCTTGACTTGCCCTTCTTGGTGTACCTCCCATTCATGCTTGAAGTCTGGGTCCTCTTGATAGAGCTCTTTCATAAATTCAAACCCCAACACCCTTTGCTCCATGAAGGTCAACATTACAGACCTTCTAGACAATGCATCAGCTACAACATTGTTCTTACCTTCTATGTACTTGCTGGAGAATGAGAAAGATTGCAAGAACTCTACCCATTTGGCATGCCTGGGGTTGAGTTTGTGTTGTCCATTGATGTATTTGAGAGCCTCATGATCAGAATGAAGCACAAAAGGCTTAGGCTTCAAGTAGTGTCCCCAATGATTCAATGCCCTCACAATGGCATAGAATTCCTTGTCATATGTGGAATAGTTAAGCTTGGCCCCATTTAGCTTCTCACTAAAGTATGCCACAGGTTTCTTTTCTTGAGTAAGCACAGCTCCTATGCCAAGACCACTGGCATCACACTCTACCTCAAAGAGTTTGTTAAAGTCTGGTAGAACCAATATTGGAGACTTGCACAATAGCTCTTTGATCAGATTGAAGGACCTTTCAGCCTTCTCATTCCACTTGAACTCTCCCTTCTTCATGCACTCAGTAATAGGGGCCATGATTGAACTAAACCCTTGTATGAACCTCCTATAGAAAGATGCCAACCCATGGAAACTTCTTACATCAGTAACAGTTTGGGGAATGGGCCATTCCTTGATTGCTTGCACTTTCTCAGGATCAACTGCTACCCCTTTCTTAGAGATGATGAACCCAAGGAAGTAAACCTCAGGCTGCATGAAGGTGCACTTCTCTAGCTTGCCATACAACTTGTTTTCTCTTAGGACCTCAAACAACAACTTCAGATGTTGCAAATGTTCTCCCTTAGTTGAACTGTAAATAAGAATATCATCAAAGTAAACCACTACACACTTGCCTAAGTAAGGCCTTAGGACCTCTGTCATCAACCTCATGAAGGTGCTAGGGGCATTAGACAACCCAAAAGGCATCACCAGCCATTCATAGAGCCCATGTTTAGTCTTGAAAGCTGTCTTCCATTCATCCCCTGCTCTTATCCTCACTTGGTGGTAGCCCTGCCTCAGATCAATCTTAGTGAACACTTGAGCCCCACTTAGCTCATCCAGAATATCATTAAGTCTAGGTATGGGAAACCTATACTTGATGGTAATGTTGTTGATGGCCCTACTATCAATACACATACGCCAAGTCCCATCCTTCTTTGGCACAAGCAAGGCTGGTACAGCACAAGGACTGAGGGACTCTCTGACATAGCCCTTGTTGAGTAGTTCACCTACTTGAAGTTGGAGCTCTTGTGTAGCCTTAGGGTCACTCCTGTAGGCTGGCTTGTTGGGTAAGATAGCTCCAGGCACTAGGTCAATGTGGTGCTCTATCCCTATAAGTGGTGGCAGTCCACTAGGAAGCTCAGTAGGGAAGACATCACCATAACTTTCTAGGATAGATTTGACCTCTTCAGGGATATCAATGATACTCATCCCAGTCTCCTGGACTAGCAATATGTATACAGGTTGTAGCTCACTTAGCTCTTGTGCTATTTCTGATTCACTTATCAACATGACTTCTTTGGAAGCCTCACTCATGGGGTTTGGGTTGATCTTTAAAGCAGGTGGTAAAGGTGCCAGGGTGATCTTCTTCTTCCCATACTTGACGGTGTAAGTGTTGTCTCTCCCATGGTGTATGGCATCCCTATCAAACTCCCATGGCCTCCCTAATAGAAGGTGACAAGCATCCATAGGCAGTACATCACACAAGGCCTCATCAGCATCTCCTTTCCCAATAGAAAATGGAACAACACATTGTTGATCTACTTTAACTTCAGCCCCCTTGTTCAGCCACCTAAGCTTGTAAGGTTGAGGGTGGTCTTTGGTGGCCAATGTTAGTTTATCCACCATTGTCTTAGAGGCTACATTGGTGCAACTCCCTCCATCCACAATCAGATTACACACCCTTCCTTTTATGGTGCACCTAGTTCTAAAGATCTGGTGTCTTTGATCTTCTTCTAAGGGTTGGGGTTGTGTGTGCATAACCCTCCAAGTCACCAGACTTAACCCAGCATCAGGTTCTATCAACTCCTCACTAGCCTCTATCTCAGGCTCTTCCATCTCCTCATCACAGACCAACACCTCATCATCTCCCCAATGGATTACTTCTAGGGTACTCAGAGCCCTTTTAGATGGGCATTCTCTAGCAAAATGCCCATACCCTTGACATTGAAAGCACTTTGTGAGAGGGGTAGTCTTCCTTTGGCCTGCCTCAACAGCCTTGCCTTTATCAAGGTTGAAAGGAGTCTTAACAGGAACCACAGGTTCTCCTATCTTAACTCCTACAAAAGGCTTGAAGGTGGGGGTTCTGGAAGGTGTCTTAGAAGCACTGGCCTTTCCTTTTCCCAATTTTTCTACCCTTAAGGACAAGTTGACAGCTTCCTCAAAGGAGTATATGTTTTGTAGCCTGACTTTGCTAGCTATCCTTTCATCCAACCCTTCTAAGAACCGTGCTATCTTTTGTTCAGATTTCTCAACAACCTCACATTGCAAAGTGAGTTGTTCAAAGTCTCTTAGGTAGGACTCTAAAGGTCTTTGGTCTTGCTTTAGGTGAGTAAGCTTAATGAACATGTCCTGAGTGTAGTCCCTAGAG
>JAIUZE010014806.1:61743-73894 GCA_022085475.1 Heliosperma pusillum | reverse complement strand
TCTATTTATAGGTTTACAAAATGGAGAAGAAATGGGCTTCGAAAGGCTTCATGGACTGGCAAAGTCACGACCGTGAAATGGGTTTCACGGTCGTTAAACACGTCTCACGACCGTGAAACTGCAAGTCACGGTCGTGAGAGAATTGGCAGAGCAAGGCTATCTTTCACGAACAAGTCACGACCGTGAAACAAGTTTCACGACCGTGACTGAGCTTTCACGACCGTGACTGAGCTTTCACGACCGTGAAATGAGTTTCACGGCCGTGAGCTAAAATGCACGATAATCCAACTTCTTGGAAAGGCATCTCACGACCGTGAGATGCCTTTCACGCCCGTGAAAGCTTTCTTGTCCCTCTTCCTTTGCTTGACTTTGTTACTTCCTTCCCGGTTTCGCTTGCCTTGACTCGGGAGGGGTTTGGCGCATCGAGTAGGGCCCCCAAGGGTATGTGGGGCCCCCAAGGTATGCCGTGGGTCCTTCGAGTGATTCACCTTCTTCTTTGTTGATCAAAACTAGGTAGAAATTGCCTCAAATGACGGTTTACCTACAAAAACACGATAAAAGCGAGAAATATGCTAGAAAAAGGTAAAACACGTAGAAACGCTCTTAGGGAGCGTTAAAGGCAAGCAAAACGAGACAAAAAGAGGTGAAAATGTAGGGTGAAATGACACTATATCAAATCTCCCCAAACCAAACCCTTACTCGTCCCGAGTAAGGATGAACAATAGTCAAGACCCTTAATTAACTACGCTAAACCTAACCGATACAAGGCAATTAACTGGCCTTGCTCCGTCCCTTCAACTCGCAACAAGGTATCCATGAGGTAGGACACCTTCTTGCAAGGCAAGTGGGGTCTTGCCAAAACTCCGATGCATTCTAGGCAATAAGCACACAAAACAAATGAGAATGCATCTACAAAAGCAAATGGCAACATGCCTCATCCATGCGCCGGGTTTTATCTAAAATGGAAAAATTTCAAGCATGCAAATTCCCATGTACTTACTAGTTTTCCAAAGAACTAGGCCTAGAAAGATAGAAATGAATCACCTCTTTATTGTGTAAAATTAGTATATTCGTTCACGTTCACTAGAAAGCTTTGTCAAGGGTGATAAGGCGGGATGGAAAGTGAGGGCCCCATGGTGTTAGAAGACACTGTAGGATCGGAATTCCGCCTCTCACCTAAGTGAAAGGAAGGGTCGTCCCCTCTTAGCCAAGTAATGTAGAAGTAATCATCAAAAAGGTAAGGAAACGAGATGTTTGAGTTCTTATTTGATTTCTTTTTCTTTTTGTTTTTGTTTTGTGATTCCTTTTTTTTTTCTTCTTTGATTTTTGCTTGATTTGGGTGCCTTTTGGGAGCAAGGTAGCCTAGCGAAAGGTGTGCGGCGGAGACCAACAATAGGCAATTCCTCGCCGTAGCGACATCGAGAGCGACCCCATATGTATTGAGGGTACTCTAGAAGAGCCTAGAAGTCTCCATATGCACTCCCTAAGCTAGGACTAAGGCAAAGATATGCAAAATTTCAAGCTTTTCTTTTCAATTGTGTTTGAACTCAATTTTTGGACTAGTGATGGAAAAATTTCCTTTTTTGTCAAATGTGGTGAAATGTGATGATTGGACAATTACATGGCCTCGAGAGTCACCTAGAAAAGCGTTCACCAAGGAATTTTCACACCATGGGGATGGTAAAGATGGTAAATGCAAGTCCTTGACTAGGCTCTAGGAAACGGTGCGAAAATTATACTAAAAAAAACACATTAAAAGGTGTTTCAAAATCTATTCTAATAGGCAAAGTGCTAAGCAAAAAAGTATCTACACGGGCTTATCCAAGCTTGTTCAATTTCCAAATTAGGCATTTCAAATAGTTTTCCTAAATGCAACTATATGCCATGATCTAGAATTAAGCAACATATATACAACCTAATGCAAATGCTCTAGTGAACTACGTGATAATTAATCTAATGAAACTCCCTAACAGCACATAAGTCACACAACCGCCAATTCATCAAAATCAACATCGCAATCATCAACAATTCCTCCAAACTCCTCATGTGATAAGAAGTAAAGAAATAAAGAAGGGGAAGGAATAAGAACGATCATACCATGACGGTCTTCTTAATCCCTTCTATGAGTCTCTTAAGCGATGTGTAGCGGACCTATGTATGGAGGTTAGAAGAAAAATCAATGCAAATATATACAAAGTAAGATATAAACAAGCTAATTTTTAGGATTTTTCAAACTTTTTCAATTTTTTTGGATTTTTGAATGATTTTAAATGCAAAATAAAACATGTTTTTGGATTTTTTTCAAAATTTTCAAACTATGAAAATAGTTTCCCATCCCCCACATAGGAAAAAACATTGTCCTCAATGTATGAAATGAGATTATTGAAAGTAAAGAAATACATGTTTTTGGATTTTTGAATGATTTTCTAAAAGGAAAAGAACATGTTTTTGGGTTTTTAAATATTTTGAAAAATAAAAACTTTTTTTTTTTTTTTTTTTTTATTTTTTATTTTTATTTTTTGATGGATATTCACTATATGAACAATATATATACAAGAGGGTTAGTTATGCAAATGAACTATTCTATATGAAATGCATGAACTAATCAATATTCCTAAAACTAAATGCAAAGTGATATAATACAAAGTGCATGATCTAAGTAAATGCAAGCTAAACTATATGCTAATCTAAAGTCTCGTTGCGGTGGTAATGTGCATAAATGCAATGCCCCTCATGAGGGTACCTCCCACAAGAAAGTCTAGATAAAAAGGAAAAACAAGTGTGCCATATCGGAGTCTCGTCGCGGCGGTGAAGTGCATAAATGCAATGCCCCTCATGGGGGTACCAACCACGGGAAAGTCCAAAAATGGCACCTAAAAGTGCAACTACGTGATGCATGAGAATTATCTAAATGCAATGCATGTGGTTTGTCATTTTGGATTTTTCAAGAAGGAGCAAAAGATTGGTGGCCTATGGAATGGACACCCGCCTCCAATGTTACCGAGGCCAACCAACACAACACAAATAAATTACATGTTAAAGAAGCAATTCATATCAATCAAAGGGAGGAGAGAAGGAGACACACACTAGAGGGGAGGGGGTAGATGCTAAACAAGCCACCTAGACACCACTCCGACTCTTCCAATTATCAAACAAAAACACAAAACCTTCTCAAAAGGTCTCCATCTCATCCTCATCCTCATCCTCATCCCGACCCCCACTACCACCACCCTCTTCCCGATTCCCTTGGTCTCCCCCGGTCTCCATGCAGCCAACCCCTCCCTGGTTTCCAAGATTGGGGAACAACACATCACGTTGCGCCCAGCCTGGCAAAAAACCATTCGGGTCAATGTACCCTTGGTTACCCAGCAGATAGTAGTTGGGGTAGGAGGCATAATAATTATTCACCCGGTCTTCATGCATGTTCAAATGCATGTTCTGCATGAGACCGGTCAGGTAGTCGCCTTGGGGAGAGATGGTAGGGTCGGGGTGAACATACCCCGAGTACTCAAAGGGGTAGGGGGACTATTCACATAACTGGGCGGGGGGTAAGGTGCTTGCAAATGTGGGAGGGGAAAAGGGGGAACAAGCAATGTTACTTGGGTGCACTATGACTCGGTATAGATGTGGGTCAGGGTCGAGGTTGCTGGGGAGACTCTCCCTCCTCCCTAGCGCCACTATTAGAGACTCTAACACCTGCCATCGTCACCGGTAGCAGGTAGCTAGGCCGCCTATCAACTAAGTTGGTCCTAGGCTCGAAAAGCGGGAGTCTATGACAAGGTAGGTAGAAGGGTGTGGCATCCTTGATCACCCAAAGAAAACCCTTTGCCCGGTCAAGCCTAATCCAATTTGAGTGGATTAGGGAAGTCTCGTCTAGAAGTGTCCCCCCCCGGTTAAAGCCTCGTACGCCCCATCGCTATTAAAGTCAGGGTCAAAGTGCTTAGCCAGAAATGTCACCAAACCCCCCATGACCACCGTCTGTTTACGCGCTACGGTGGTCCTACCCAACTTCCTCCACCTCCTAAAAATTTCATTCATAAGGGGAAAGGTGAAGGTCTTCCTCGACCCTTGCACATTTATGTGCGACTCTAAGAGGGTCAGGTCAAGTTGGGTTAGGTTGTTCGGCTCTAGCCGACAGAGAAAGGTACCTGACACTAACCTGTGCCAAAAACGGGGCACAGGGTGGTGGATTAAGAGGGCCGAGTTCCTCCGAAAATCGGTCAAAACCCTCCCAGTCAAGGCCTCCCAAAGCGGGCTTAAATTGTATCCCTTAGGCTCCTCAGAATCCCTTCTAGAAGGGAATTCTAACCCCAATACAGCAGCGAAGTCATCCGTGGGGACGACATGTGAAGTATTGGCAAGACGGAAACAAAAACAAGGTTTATTTTCAGCATTCAAGCAACTATTCAAACTACTCAAAAATTCCAGCGTGAGACTCCGGTAGGAGAGCTCATGCATAGAGTATAAAGTAGTCATACCTGAAGCCGCGAAAAAATTCTGCATATGTTCCGTCAAGCCTAAACGACGTATGACGTCGTGGCAAAGAAAGACGGTAGGTTCCATTTCCAGCCCTTGAATCCTTGCAAAGGCTTGTCTACGAGCATCCGTCTCAAAGACGACTTCCGGAAAACCCGGAAGTTGCTCGATTTCCAAATCTTCGTCCGGGTTCGGGTTGTTGGACCCGCTTCCCCTCCTTCTTTTTGTAGCTCGTGTTGCCGCTGCCTTTCCCTTCCCTTGTCCTACCATTGTTGTCTCCACACGAGCTTTTCACCCAAAAAAAAATTGGTAAAAAAAAGTTTCTAAAAACGATTAAAAACACTTGAAAAACCTTCAATTGACCCCAAAACCACTTTCTATTGAAGTAGAAAGCTTGAAAACTAACCCAAAAAAGAGATCTTTAAATTCGGATTTTTCAAAACCTAGGGTTGAAAATAAATTTCTTTGAGTTTTTTTGTGTTTGTAAGGCTAAAAAATGGCTCTTTATGTGTTTATAATTGAAGAAGAAGACTTTTTGTGGCAATTTGGGGAAGATTTGAGGTGATTTGGTGAAGTTTTGAGGGAGTTTTGTGATTTTTAGTGAGATAAGGGTTTGTGGGATTGTGTTTGTGTTTTGAATGAGGATGATGAGGAAAGGATAAGAAAAGGAAGAAGAATCACGGTTTTAGCAGCTCACGGGCGTGAAATATCGGTCACGGGCGTGAAGCATCAGTCACGAGCGTGAAATGTAGAGTCACGAGCGTGACTTAATTTTGCTAGGCTACTGCATTCCTTGTCACAATCTCATGACCGTGAAATGACTTTCACGACCGTGAAACATGTTTCACGACCGTGAGATGGTTTTCACGGTCGTGAAATGGATTTCTCGTGATTTCCTTTGGCTTGCTTCAATTTTCACGGCCGTGACCTCCAACTTCACGAGCGTGACTTGGCTTTTTCGACTTTTTGCACCAAATTCTTCGCTCTTGTTCGATTTCTCGCTTCTTCATTAACATTCCGCCATGTTTCCTCCATTTCATCTTACAAAACAATCACACACCACATTAAATCCCTCCCTCACACTCTCATTGACAAAAATTGCACTAAAAATTTACAAAATTAACTAAGTAATGGGAAATTGGTTTAGTTAATGATTCAATTGGCCAAAAAAAAATTCGACCTCATTATCGTCAATTTAATCAATTTCCATGGAAACTAATATCTATCAAGCATTAGTAAAATGAGTTAGAAATATATACAAATTTGTGATTCTTGGGGGACTTCACAAAACCCGTTCTTGTTCAAGAATTAATGGAGGGTAGTCGGCTTGAGGTACAAAGCCTCGACTACCCCGATGAGAGAACCTTCCTTGTAGAGCTTGATTCGTTGCCCATTCACTTTGAATCTTTGGCCATCTTTGCTTGCCAACTCGAAGTCCCCATATCTCCCTACCTCGGTGATCAAGAATGGTCCCGACCACCGGGATTTGAGCTTCCTGGGAAATAGCTTGTACCTTGAGTTGAAAAGAAGAACCTTGTCTCCACATTGGAGATCCCTTTTGAGGATCTTCTTGTCGTGAATGAGTTTGGTCTTCTCCTTGTAAGATTGGGCATTTTCATAAGATTTGAGGCGGAACTCCTCAAGCTCTTGTAATTGGAGTAATCTCTTGTCACCGCTCAGTTTTGCATCAAGATTTAGTTCTTTGATTGCCCAATATGCCTTTTATTCGAGCTCTATGGGCAAATGGCAAGACTTGCCATACACCAACTTATAAGGCGACATTCCAATAGGAGTTTTGAATGCCGTCCTATATGCCCATAGTGTGTCGTCGAGCTTTGAACTCCAATCTTTACGGTGCTTTGAGACCACTTTTTCAAGGATAGATTTGATTTCTTTGTTGGAGATTTCGACTTGCCCACTTGTTTGGGGATGATACCCCAAACCGGTACGGTGATGAACACTATATTTAAGAAGTAGTGAGTCAAGTCGTTTTTCATGAAAGTGCTTGCCTCCATCACTTATTAAAGCTCCATGACTGGGGCCGAGATAAGAGCTTCCTTTATCCTAGGAAATGCCTCAACACACTCATTAGTAAAATGGAAAGGGGTATCCTTGAGAAGAAGTTGTGTAAGTGGTTTAGCAATTTTGGAGAAGTCCTTGATGAACCGGCGATAAAAGCCGACATGACCAAGGAAGCTTCTCACCCCTTTGAGATTTGAAGGTGGGGGTAATTGCTCAATCACTTCCACCTTTGCTCTATCAACTTGGATACCCTTTTCCGAAATGAGATGACCAAGAACTACCCCTTCATTTACCATGAAGTGGCATTTCTCCCAATTCAAAACAAGACTCACTTCTTCACATTTTTGCAACACCAAGGACAAGTTATGCAAGCACAAATCAAAGTCTTTCCCATACACACTAAAATCATCCATAAAAACTTCCATGATAGATTCAATGTAATCGGAAAAAATCCTCATCATGCATCGTTGGAATGTAGCCGGGGCATTGCAAAGGCCGAAGGGCATTCTCCTATAGGCAAAAGTGCCATAAGGGCATGTGAATGTGGTCTTAGATTGGTCAATCGGGTCAATTGGGATTTGGAAAAATCCCGAGTATCCATCTAAATAGCAAAAATACTTGTTTGAGGCAAGTCTTCTCTAAGAGTTGATCAATGAAGGGAAGGGGGAAATGATCCTTTCTTGTTGAGGCATTCAACCTCCTATAGTCTATGCACATTCTCCATCCCGTCACTAACCTAGTAGGCACTAGTTCATCTTTATCATTCTTCACTACCGTGGTGCCATCTTTCTTTGGCACCACTTGCACAAGGCTAACCCAATCGGAGTAAGAGATTGGGTAGATGATCCCGGTATCTAGTAGCTTCATGACTTCGCCTTTGACTACCTCTTTCAAGGTGGGGTTTAGTCTTCTTTGGGGTTGCCTTCTTGGCTCATGGTCATCTTGCATATGAATTCTATGCATACACAATTCGGGGCTAACCCCCTTCAAATCATCCAAGCTATAACCAATAGCTTTCTCATGTTTTCTCAACACACACAACAATGCATTCAATTGATCATCATCAAGGTTAGCATTTACAATCACGGGTTTGCACTTTGACTCATCAAGATAAGCATATACCAAGTTAGAAGGAAGGGGTTTAAGAGAAGGGACTTGTACCTCTACCGCAATATCTACCGCACAAGAGGTTTGGATGATAGACTCAAGTCTTAAGAGTTGTTGTTCATCAAGCTCCTCTCCTTCCAAAGTTGCTTCAAGTAAGTCGAACTCAAACCCATGTAGCTCCTCCATGATATCCCTTGGCTCCAAAGTCAAGATAGCCTCCAAAGGGTCCCTCATAAAGAAGCTAGGTGTAACTTCTTCAACGAAGGCATCAATAATGTCAATGAAATAACAAGATTCTCCAAGATTTGGAGCTTTCATGGCATTTTGCAAGTTGAATGTGATTTTTTCATCCCCCACCTCAAGAGTTAGCCTCCCGTGTTTCACATCAATCACCGCTCCGGCGGTGTGCAAGAATGGCCTCCCGAGAATAATGGGGATTTGAGAATCCTCCGCCATATCAAGGACTATGAAGTCTACCGGAATAAAAAACTTCCCAATTCAAACCGGGACATCCTCCAAGACACCCAAAGGTTGCTTTGTAGATCGGTCCGCCATTTAGAGTGTGATGTTTGTGCATTTAAGTTCCCCCATGCCAAGCTTCTCACAAATTGAATATGGCATCACACTCACACTAGCTCCCAAATCACACAAGGCCTTGTGAATTGTTATGTTTCCTATGGTGCATGGGAAGGAGAAACTACCCGGGTCTTTCAATTTTGGAGGGGTTGGGTTTTGTAGAAACGCACTACACTCACCGGTGAATGCCACGGTTTCAACTCCACTCAATGACTTCTTCCTTGTAAGGATGCCCTTCATAAATTTTGCATAGGCGGGGATTTGAGTGATGAGGTCGGTGAAAGGAATGAAGACCTCCAAATTCTTGACAATATCCATGAATTTGCCTAATTGCTTGTCAAGTTTTGTTTTGGCTTGTCTAGAAGGAAAAGGTAGCCTTATGACAATAGGCTCCTCGACCTTCTTGTTCGTTGTTATCACATCATCATTCTTTTCGACAACAACTTGCTCACGTGAAGAGCACTCTTCCTCCTTGTCATCCAATTCAACAACCTCATTTTCAATTGGTCCATCATCTTCCACTTTATCTCCCTCACCATTATCATCTTCAATTGGCATTCTTGGTCCCTCATAACTCTTTCCACACCTGAAATGTATGGCATTGGCGGTTTCATTTCTAGGTGGGTTACCTTGAGGAGGTAATTGACCCTTTCCCCTAGAGGAACTCCCCGAGGCTATGTGGGTCACTTGAGTTTCAAGCATTTTATTGTGGGCAAGGATGTTATTGATGATAATATATTTGGCTTGGTTATCTTTTTGCAATTGGAGAATCGCTTTGTGAATGTCCAAGTTTGGATCCCCAACTTGTGGTTGCATGGGAGGTTGATTTTGTGGTGGTGGGTTGTATTGATTTTGGTTGTATTGTGGTTGATTCTAGGAAGGTTGGTTTTGATTGTATTATTGTCTTTGAAAGTTTTGTTGATTGCTTCTCATGGGTGGAGCAACATATGGTTGTGGTTGGGGGTTTTGAACATTTTGGCTTTTGTATGAGAGATTTGGGTGATTCTTTGTGTTCTCATTGTAGAAGTTGGAGTAGGGGGTTCCTTGCCTATAAGATTGAAAGGCATTCACTTGCTCCACGGATCCTCTACATTCTTGAGGATCATGACCAAATGTTCCACAACATTCACAAACCCCTTGAGGTAAGCTTGGTGCCATCACCATAGCATTCACTTGTTGCATAGGAGGTTGAGTTAATGAGCTTTGAGCTTGTTGGAATAGAGCCGTTTGTTGGTCCATTTTGAGGTTCATTGCTTCCATATAAGAGCTAAGTTGAGCTCCAAAGTCGGCTCCCATGTGGGTGACGGAGCTCACCTCATGCTTTCCCCTAGGAGTTTGCCTTGGCCTACTAAATTGTGAGTTATGGGCCGCCATCTCCTCTATTCTTGCCCAAGTTTGAGCATCATCTACTTCCGTGAACCTTCCATTTGATCCCATATTCAAGATCCCGTTAGCATCTTCATAAAGTCCATTCCAAAATTGTTGTACCAAGAACCACTCACTCAAACCATGGTGAGGGCAAGAACGAATGATCTCCTTGAATCGGTCCCAAGCTTCATAGAGTGACTCTTCATCCCTTTGCTTGAATCCGGTTATCTTAGCTCTCAACATATTTGTCTTTTCCGGTGGATAGAACTTTTGATAAAAAGCTAGAGCTAGCTTCTTCCATGAGTCAATACCTAGAGCAACCTTGTCAAGACTCTTCAACCATCGTTTTGCCGCTCCAATAAGAGAGAAGGGAAACAAGACCCATCGGATTTGGTCTTCAGTCACTCCCGTTTGAGAAACGGCATCACAATAATCACAAAAAGTCTCCATGTGTAGATGAGGGTCTTCACTTGAAATACCTCCAAATTGGTTCCTCTCCACCAATTGGATAAAAGCGATTTTAGCAATGAAATTTCCGGTTAGATTTTGTGGTACGGGGGTGGTGTTTGGAAGAGTATCTTCCGTGGGAATGGAGTGAGATGAGAATTTAGGCATTCTTAGGAGAGTGGGTGGTTGGATGGTTTGTGGGATGGTTGGTGGGATTCCAAAAGGATTCACAAATTCCGCGATCGGCACAAAATCCTCCCAATTCTCTACACTTGGATGCTCAATTTCTACCTCGTTACTTTCCCGGATTTCCCTTTCTTCAATCGAAGGTAGAGCCTCCTCCGTTGTGGTAATGGGATTCGAAGAAGAGCTTCTACTTGCGGTTTTGAAGACTTTGCGAAGTCTCCTAAAGGTCCTTTCGATCTCGGGATCGATTGGAGGTTGATCCTTTGGGGGAGATCGCCTGGGCATACAAGAAAACTAAATGTAAACGGTGAGAATGCCTCGAGAAACAAGGTTTCTCAAGACAAGAGGCAAAAAACTAAATCAAACAAAAAACAATCAAATTAAACATACACCGTCCCCGGCAACAGCGCCATTTTGATGTAGTGAAATAGTGGTGTAGTAAGAATGTCGATCTCAGGGACGGTTGGTGTCTAGAAATGATCTAAAAGTCTACTAAAGTCTCTTGCAAGTCACAAAGTAATTTGGGTTTGGATTTGTTGGCTAAACTAAATAACATCAATTAAAAGCAAATAAAAAACAACAAAAGGAGTCTAAGACTAGAAAGATTGGATTTTTATCAAATAAGAGGGAAAACTAGGGTGAGTGGGTTCATATGGGTAGTAAAGTCGAGTGAAAGAGCCGGGTCTAATAGTTGAAATGTCATCTAGTCTAGGAAAGTGAATTGAGGCTTTCGTTCTTACAATTCCTCCTCAAACCGACTCTAACTAGCTATCGCGTCACTAGATACGGCTTGCCAAACTAGCGGTTCTACGAAAAACCACGACTTTCGAACTTATGGTATTCGGAGCAAACGAAAGAATCATGCAAACTCAAGTAGGCATTTCATCAAACATGTTATAAGCATAGCATGGAGACAAGACAATAATCAACTATTAACCCCAACAAGAACACATTAACCCATACAAGAACCCATAATCCCCCACATAACCCTAGCAAGATTACTACTCACTCATATTCAAAGGAAATTCAACATTAACTAAGGATTGCAAAAGGAAATCAACAACAATAAACATTTTTCTAATTAGCAATAAGTAGATAACAAGAATTGAAATGAAAACTTAATTAAAGACAATATTAAGTAAAGGAATTATACCAACTTGGAAAAAGATGAGAACTTTGATATAATAACCAAGATTTTGTCACAAATCTTTGAATATAACCCAAGTTCATACACTAAACCAAGTCAAAATTATTAATTAACCGACTAATTTGCTTAATTATGGAAGATTAATACAAGATTAAATGCTAATTATATGAGGGTTTTCGATCTAGGGTTTCGTGCCCTTTAATTACATAAGAGGATCTATTTATAGGTTTACAAAATGGAGAAGAAATGGGCTTCGAAAGGCTTCATGGACTGGCAAAGTCACGACCTTGAAATGGGTTTCACGGTCGTGAAACACGTCTCACGACCGTGAAACTGCAAGTCACGGTCGTGAGAGAATTGGCAGAGCAAGGCTATCTTTCACGAACAAGTCACGACCGTGAAACAAGTTTCACGACCGTGACTGAGCTTTCACGACCGTGAAATGAGTTTCACGGCCGTGAGCTGAAATGCACGATAATCCAACTTCTTGGAAAGGCATCTCACGACCGTGAGATGCCTTTCACGCCCGTGAAAGCATTCTTGTCCCTCTTCCTTTGCTTGACTTTGTTACTTCCTTCCCGGTTTCGCTTTCCTTGACTCGGGAGGGCTTTGGCGCATCGAGTAGGGCCCCAAGGGTATGTGGGGCCCCCAAGGTATGCCGTGGGTCCTCCGAGTGATTCACCTTCTTCTTTGTTGATCAAAACTAGGTAGAAATCGCCTCAAATGACGGTTTACCTACAAAAACACGATAAAAGCGAGAAATATGCTAGAAGAAGGTAAAACACGTAGAAACGCTCTTAGGGAGCGTTAAAGGAAAGCAAA
>JAIUZE010014806.1:0-61723 GCA_022085475.1 Heliosperma pusillum | reverse complement strand
TTCCCTTATGATCATTCGATCGGCCTCGAGACAAAAACGACATCCTACAGTGGATGAGTTAATTTTTTTTTGTGGGAATAGAAATAAAACTAGGGGAATAGTGTCCTAAAATTTAGAACGGGAAAGGGTTTAGGGTTGGATTAGACACCATAGAGGGGCAGAGTGAACCTTTTTGTGGGAACCCTTTGTAATCAAGATTTGAACAAAAAATTTCATTTTTCAACAGTGAGAATATAACCGGATACATTCCTCGATGAAGTGAACAACTTATAACATGAATCAACCGGCAAAATCATTCTTATAAACATTCAACTATTAATAAGCACACTTTCAATTTCAATTATCTTCTAGAAATTGAAACAACCAATGGCATTTACCATAGTCCCATAACCACACCTGTCAAACAATCAATCCATTTACAAAAGAAAAGATAAAGAATAATATGTGCAAAAGACAATAATTCCTTATAACAACAAGACCACCAAGAAGCTTATAATGCAAAGATTCACACTGAACATTGGCTAAACGACCTCTATTATAGTAATACATATAAAATAAGAGGAAGTCAGGAGCTAATAGAAGTTGTTATCCTTCCAAATTTGAAGTCCCTAATATCAATTATTATTCATGTCAAATATGGAATACATACTAAGGTATAGTAATTCGAATAATAAAAGTCAATAAGCAAAATCATCAATGAACCAAAGCATCACAAACGGTTGGATACCAATCAAAAGTCAATTTGCTATTGTTGTCTTCGTTGTCGTAAGTACTTAACATCATACATCAGTAGCACGGAACACAAGAGATTATAATGATTGACTAAGTAAATTTAATAGATTAATAAGCAACTAATGCAAAATAAAGCGGAAGAAATCGGGAAAAATGAAACCCGAATCAACTAATTCAAAGCATACAAATCATTAAAATTGAAGAATAAGAAAGAAATAGGGGAAATTAAGAAGTTACCTAAATTTTAAGGAATAAACCAACGAGAAGCGAGATGGCATCAAATCAAACAAAAGAAGGAAGCAAAGTGAATTGCAGTCGATCGTTGTATATGAGTGAAAGTGAGGGACAAGCAAGTAGATGAAAATTCAGATAGAGAAGAGAGAAAAAAAGAGGAGTGAGAAAGGAAACTGTGTAAAATAACGGGAAAAGGAAGGCTTTGGGGGTATCGGGGTTAATAACTTAATCTCAACCTTTCATTTCTTTCAGATCTAGTGGTTGTTAGTGGTTCTCACAGTTCTCATTATGTCAATGGTCCTCATGGGATCCCAAATTTATATATATATATATATATATATATATATATATATATATATATATATATATATATATATAGATTTAGGATCCGGTGGAAACGACCACTCGGTGGAAAAAGTGGAAACGACCTATATGTACATTGATATATATGATAGATACACCATTTTTTTTATCTTTAACAAATCTCACATACGCTTTTTATTATCGTAGGTACGCATTTTACGAGAATTCTATATACACTTTTTTCTACTGTAGGTACACACTTTTACCAGATTTCTATATACATTTTTTAAGGTCGTAGGTACACTTTTTTCTATTCTAGGTACATTATTTTTACCAAATCATAGACACATTTCAAACTATTGCAGGTATACTGATATACGAATTATATAGGTACATTAAATATTATTCTAGTTACACAAAATATTATTCTAGGTACACAAATATACTACCTAAATACACGTATATAATAACAACCCCAAATTTAAAAATCCCGAAATCAACACTACAAATATCACGCCTCATAGTTGCCGGAATCAATATTAAACGACTACACATATAATAAACCAAATACTAGCATTCTAATGAAAAAAATCACCAGAAAACACAATTCTCAAGTTTAATATAAACACATTACTTATAGCCATGTTGTGCACCACTGAAATAACCAAAGATGTCACCGGAGTTTGTAGATCAAAGGCCTAGCACCAGGTTCGTCGGTGTTTCAAAGTGTTCGATGAATTAGAAGCGACGACGACAACGATGGTTGATCGGTGATGGTGATGATGAAGTTGCTCTGATATCACGCGACAATTCGACGGAGTTGTTGGCCATCGTCGCCGATGGAGATAACATGGATTAAGTTGCGATGATATGTAATGTTGATGATGGAGTTGCGTCGGACATCACGCGACGATTTATCGTAGTTATTGGCCATCGTCACCGGTGATGACGAAGGAACGTTGGTGGCTATGACAAGTAAGTGACGCTGATAGGTGATGAACAGTGATGGGGCAATTTGGGTGGGCTGATGATGTTAAGGTAGAAAGGGATATGATTTGGGGAAACTATATAAATGAAGTTTGGCTGTGACAAAAAGTGATACGCGTGGGATTTATCATGGTCGTTTCCACTTTTTGCACTGAGTGGTCGTTTGCACCGGATCTTGACTCTATATATATATATATATATATATATATATATATATATATATATATATATATATAGGTTCTTGTGAGTCCACCATTTTTTTTGAGTCCATGAGTCCTCATCCAAGCCTTTGGATGAAGGTGATGGAGGGACAAGATTAAAACAAGATGAAGGGATAAGATTAGAACAAAAATGAATGGACAAGATGAGAACAAGATGGAGGGACAAGATTAGATTAAAATTGGTGGGGTTTAATGAATTCCACCTACACTTACCTTCATATTGTAACAATAAGTTTTTGTAACTTCAACTTTTTATTAGTGTAACTTCAGTAACTACGAGACTAACTTCAACATTATTTTTGAAACTTCAAATTAAAATGTGATTTCGAATATACAAATTTGAATTTATTTAACTTTAAGACAAGTTTAGCCTTTTTATGAGTGTAACTTCAGTCAATACAAGTGTAACTTCAACCATTCTTTGTGTAACTTCAAACTAAATTGTGATTTCGAAAATATTAATTTGAATTTATGTAACTTTAAGACAACTTTATGTGATTTTAGCCTTTTATGAGTGTAACTTTAACTTCAACCCTTATTTGTGTAACTTCAAGCTAAATTGTGATTCCGATTATATTAATTTGAGTTTATTTAACTTTAAGACAAGTTTATGAGATTTTAGCCTTTTATGAGTGTAACTTCAGTCATTACGAGTGTAACTTCAACCATTCTTTGTGTAACTTCAAACTAAATTGTGATTCCGATTATATTAATTTGAATTTATGTAATTTTAAGACAACTTTATGTGATTTTAGCTTTTTATGAGTATAATTTTAGTCAATACGAGTATAACATCAACCATTATATGTGTTATAAGCGTAACTTCAATCTTTACGAGCGTAACTTCAGTCCTTACAAAAGTCACTTCAGCCCTTAAACGTGTTACTTCAGTCTTTTAAGAGTGTTACTTCAGTCTTTTAAGAGTGTTACTTCAGTCTTTTAAGAGTGTTACTTCAGTCTTTTAAGAGTGTTACTTCAGTCTTTTAAGAGTGTTACTTCAATATTTAATAGTGTAATTTCAATATTTAATAGTGTAATTTTAGTCTCTAAAAGTGTAACTTTAAGCCTTAAAAGTGTCACTTCAAGTCATGAAAGAGTAACTTCAATACTTAACTGTGTAACTTCAGTACTTAACTGTGTAACTTCAGTACTTAAGTGTAAGTTCAGTACCTAAGTGTTTAAGGAATTTTAAAAAAACAAGATCTAAAATTACAATAAAAAAAACATAAGAACTTTGAAAAATTTAAAAAGATCCAAAAAGAGCCTAACAAAAAAAACAGATTCTGAAAAGTAAAATACCATTAAAAAAATCTAATTAAAAAAAAGAAGTAAATCTAGAAAGTAAAAATAATATAAAAGAACACTTTAACTCATAATAGTGTAACTTTAGCTAATAATGGGGTAACTTCAACCACCATAAATAATAAAAAAATATATATCATGAGTAAAAAAATATCAAAAATAAATAAAAAGAAAAAAATCCGGAAAAAACACAGTATATCTAGAAAAAATAGTATATAATATTATATATATATATCACCAAACAACACCAACAAAAAAACAAGATCTACAAAAAAAAAAGAAATTGAAAAAAAAAAGATCTAATAAAAAAACATCCCTGCCACCCGCCGGTCACCCCCCACTCCCATGGTCTGCTTTCCGACTCCGACAACCCCTCCTTCATCCGCCTCCTTAGCACACCTCCCTCCTCCCACCGCCTCTCCTCCCGGCTCCCTCTTTTTTATTTGTTTTTAAATGTCGTTTTTGTGGTAGTTGGTGTGTTTAATGTATGAGAGTGGTGATAGTTGTGGAATGGTGGTGGTGGTTGGTGGTTTTTTAAGTTTAATTTTTTCAGATCTAGTTTTTTGGGGGTTTTTATGGTGGTGGAGATGGTGGCATGGGATGCCGGAAAAGGAATAGGGCGGCGGTGGAAGACGGCGGCGTGGCAGGACGGTGTTGGGTGGTGGGGGATAGTGGCGGCAGAGGGAGGCCGAGGTGGGAGGTCGGCGGTGGAGTGGTAGCCGGAATTTTTAGTGAGGTTTTTTTTGGTTTTTTTTAGAGAATTATAGAGAGAGAAGGGAGGTAGAAAGAGAAGGAAAAAATGTGAGAATTAAAAAAATTGGGTGAGAAAATGGTATAAGTATTAGGGTTTGGTTGAGAATGGATTGTGTGTGTCTCACAATCTTGGCCTTTCATTTTGTTTTAATCCTAGCCCCTCATCCATTTGATTCAATGGTTTGGATGAGGACTTAAGGACTCAATGTTTAGACATGGACTTACATGATCTTATCTATATATATATATATATATATATATATATATATATATATATATATATATATATATTTTTGATAAAACGTTAAAAGATAAGAAAACGTAATTCAAACGTAATCATACTTCATGAAAATCGTCACTAGCTTTTTCGTTGTTGAATTGTCTACTTTGATCGTTATAACCGTCATTGGTTGACATTATTATTAGAAAGACGGTAATAAACCATCGTAAATTACTTTGGGTGAAAAACCGTCTTATGGTGAAAAAACCGTCATATGGTGAAAAAACTGTTGGAGTAGGTGTCCTCCACAATAGTGCGCCACATAATAAATCTCATTAAGGAATATAATTGGGATATTTATTGACTATATATATATATGATTAGTCAGTTGATTAACGTAAATCAATAACGGTTGGCTGACTAGAGTTTGACGTTATTGTCGTTTGACGGCGGTGATCAACTGATCCCTTTCGGTCACACTTATAGGATGAAACCCAAATAGTAACTAATTATTTGTATATGATACAGTTGATTAGTCCATTACATATATTTGATATATATACGAGAGTTAATAGTTAGAAATTGAGTTAAGAACTCAAATTCGAGTAAGTTTATTTTTCAATTATGCGATAATTGACTAATAAATTTATATCTTATTTTAATATGATTAAATAAGATCTAGTTTAGTAATTAATTGTTAATTTACTAAATTAGTTGAGGTTTTACATATATTTTGAGGTAGAGCTAATTAGTTAATTATATTTACAAGGAGTTGTAAAATAAATTAACTAAGCATTGTGGGACCCATTATATATTGATATAATGGTAAAATATTACTTAAAATATTAAGTACATATTATTTATTTATTTGTGTCATATAATTGTTATATGACCAAATTAACACTTAATTATACGGAGTATAAGATAATTAAGCATATGATTAATAAGTATTTGTGGGACAAATATCAAAAATCAAAATGGACTATATAAGGCCACATGTGGCCGGTCATAGTAGTAGTGAAGGTGATGATGGTTGCTTTTGTTCATGCTCACAAGTCACATGTGATTATGACATGAATAGTATACCAAAAATCACTTCACTCAACACTACACTCCACCACTTTGCATGTGAGTTAAAATAAGCAAAATAAGTGCCTTGTGAGGCCTATATGGACCGGCCATAGTGCTTATAAAAGAGCACTATGGTTGTTCATTTTGTGTGGTTCATTCTTGCTTGTTTTGCTTTATCTCACTAAAATCCTCTCATCTCTCTAAAAACTCTCTTATACTAATATTCACTAAGTATTTCTAAAGTAGTCATATATTCTAATATTAGTGTAACTTTTCTTATTATATAGTTAGTAATAAGTTAAGTTTATTTGGGTTAATCTTGGGTGCAATTTAAAGAAGATCTTCTAGTTTAGAGATTCTTGGAGGATCATCCATATTATAGCTCAAGAACAACAAGAAGGAGTTCTTGTTGTGCCTATATCATTTCCATTTCAATGTTAGGAAATTTCTTCTTATATATAATGTCTTTATATTTGCATGCATGTTACATAGATCATTAAACACTAAATTAACAAGTAATTTAGTAACTAATTAGAGGAATATAATTAATAGCTATGGACTTTCATGTGGTATCAGAGCTAGCTTGTAGAATGCATGTTCATTTTGGACATTTTTATTAAAAGTTATAAGATAACTAATAAATCAAAAATTTGAGTTAAAATATGATTTGGACGAAACTTTTTGATGCATGTATACCTAATGATTTCAAAATGTTTGTGGTAAAATTTCGTGATTTTAGGGATTAATTTACTATTTATTTTGATTTTTGGCTTTAAAACCGAGTTAATATGCATGTTTGATGTTAAAAGTTAACTAAAAATAGTTTCATGTTGATTCTGGCCATGAAATTTGAATATGATCGCACATGCATGTCTTACATATTGTATGTAAAATTTCGTGACTTTTAATCATGTATTGCATGTTTATTGATTTTTATAAGATAAAAGTCGATAATATGAGATTATAATGTTCATAAATTTGAAACATACTTTTTTGGTCATGAAATTTTTTGGTAAATTTTAAATTCCGAGTTTTATCATCTTGGTGAAATTTCTTAATTTGTTTCACTGTTTTACTATATTTAATGGTTTTTATTTGATAAAGTCGTTAAATACAAAGCTATTTGTTCATAAAATTAATTTAAATTTTTTGGACAATGTTTTTTATTTTTGAAGTTTCTGGAAATTTTACAGAATGTACTAAAATTTTTGTTTCAAATATTGTTTATATTTTATTCTGGGTTTATTTCATAAAAGGTATGATTAAACCGTTATATTTAGCAAATAAAATAAAATCGATCTAATTAATGACCAACAAAATTAGTAGGGACTAATTTTGAGTTCTAAAACAGTTTAGATAATTAGTTTGAATTTAAATGAGATTTAAATGTTGATATTGATTTTTATGGTTAAAAATCAATAAATCTCGTAAAATCGAGCTACAATGATTATGAATGCGTTTTGACCGATTTTTGCATGAATTTTGCAGCAATTTATTTTATTTATGGTTGAATGAATGAATGTCATTTATTTAATAATGTATGCAAATTTTGTACCTAGTATGGCCTAGTTATTTTTAATCGTTATTACCCGTAATGTAAGAGATTAACGATTTGGTTGTAATTTTTATTGCGATCTCGTATCGCCGGTTTATAATAATTAATAGTTTCATTTTATAGAATAAATGTATAATAGGAATTTGTATATTTGTATATTTGTAATTATTTATTATGAAGACCGGTGACTCCCTCAAGACGGTGTCATTTTTGGAAGGCGTTCCAAGTGAAGAGGCAATGGACCAAGGAGTTGGTTTCCGAATTTGTAATTATCTAGTTAATTTGATTAGCTAGGTGGCCATACTAGGATTTTTTCGTTGCTTGGTTGCTTGCTTTATTTCCGCTCATGCCAAAATCGTCACACATGCATTTTGTTTTTCCATTATTGTCAATTAAATGTTATTCACAATTCACCGGTTTAGTTCACTTATAGGGAATTAATGACTAAATTGACAAGATCTCTCACATATTGAGATCAGCCTTACCAATTAGTAACACCTATGAATCCCGTGTTCATTAAGGCTACCACGCTCGTGGGTCCCTTTTTACCTCGGGTAAGTAGGGTGATACGATCACAAGCCAAAATTGGATTGGACTCAACGAAATAAGCGTTATCTTGGGACTAGGAGATGGATTTAGTTGAAATCTGATATGTCTAGTTTTTATATGATTTTACTCCCTAATTTAGCTTGATTTTACATGATTATTATACTTTGCTTAGTATAATTGTGAACTAATTACGTGTTCGAGGTGTATTGCTCGTTTTTGCTATATTTTGTAGGAATCTAAGCATTTAGAGGCTTTTTCCTAACACAATTAGCAAGCACCAAAGTCCAACAAGCTAATGGAAACAAGATGGACCATGGAAGGTTAGAATGGAGAATGACAAGCCAAGCATGAAGATTTGTGAAATGGATTAAAATGCAAATGAGAAACCAAAAATGAAGCCCAAAGCAAGGCGCCCACAACTCAAACATAGGATGCTCCTTTGGATGCTCAAGGAATCCCAAAACTATGCAATTAACCAGAAAATTAAGGTGCTTAAAGGCATAGCTTAGGATTCCTTAAGCATTAAATGGAGTAATTAAGCAAATATACCCGGATTAAGGAACCCCCGATCGGGGTTCCCATTCCCCGATCGGGGTTTGGCTTCTGTGAACACTTACGTTTCAAGTCCCTCTCCCTATATAAAGGAGAGGGACTTCAACACTTAGAGATATCTTTTTCACACATATTTCACATCCTTTTTCATAGTTTCTCTCATATCTTTTCATCAAATTTCCTTTAGCTTAAGCACACAAGTTTCTCTTAGTTTCATATTTAGTTAAACATTTGGTTATTCCTTTGTTCAATCACTTGGTTAAATTTCAAAATTGTAATTCAATCTTTCCATTCAAGTTATTTGGGTTATTTGTTCTTCATTTCCAAGTTATACTTCTCGATTGCGGTAATTCTAATTCTAGTTCTATGTTAGTATTCACTTTCAGCATTTACCTTACAAATCATTTAGTTAATCGTAACATTAGTTAATCATAGTTTCATTGTTATTTACATTAGAAATGTTAGTTTTCATTCACTTAGTGTAGAACATTTTATTAACAAGTTGTTTTCCTTTATAACTTTAAATTCATCATGCTTATTATTTCAAATACTATTAGTCTAATTATCAACATGAGTGAGTAGTTTCATTTGTCTAGGGATTAAGGAAGCCATGCATAATTAGTAAGTTGTAAATGTTAAAATAAGGATGAATTAATATTGGTAAATTGTTTCTATCACATGCTTGTATTGTTTTGTTAATCTTTGTTATTTGGCCAATTGCATTGATTAAATTTGTTAATTCATTCTATAAGTCGAGAGGCACGGAATCGGATTAGACTAAGCATGTGTAGTAGGACGACTCTAGTCATAACGAAAGTTTTCTAGGACTCGACCTAAGGTTGACACTAATATCGAGAGATGGGTGTCTTTAGCCTAAACAATTAACAATGTTAAGAATTCCTATGTTTAACATGAGCATTTACGTATTTGTATGAGTGACCCGACTCCCCTTGAGTCTTTTAATATTATTTGAGTTGCATCATAGTTAGCTAAACATCAAAACTAAACCAACCGTTAAACCGACTTTGATAGTAGTCTATTCATAGCATTTCATAACGAAATTCCCGTCTCCTTGTCTTCGACCCCTCGTACTACATTTATTTGTGTCTAGGGAAATTTATCTTTGCATAGGTGTGCGATAGCCTATCAAATTTTGGCGCCGTTGCCGGGGACACGGTTTTATTTCGTTTTTTATTTGTAGACTTCTATCATTTTTCTCTTATCTTTTGGAACACTTGTTTCTTGTGACCGTACTTACAACTTCCTTGAAGATTGTTGCCTTATGCCCAGATCTTCTCGTGAGGAAGAATTACTTTCACCAGATTCCGAACCCGAGAAAACCTTTCGTAGAAGACGACACTTTTGGAAAGAAGTAAAAGACGCATCTTCTCCCGTGTAAGTTGAAAGTGCCAGAAAGTCTTACTTAGACGATCTGGAAAATCTTGAAAAGGAGGAGGTTTCTAGTTCATCATCATCACCACCACCCTCACTAACTAAGAGAATGGTGAAACTTTCCGATCATTCCATGCCCACCGCGGCTATGCTTCCGCCCGGTATCACCACCACTCAAATTACCGCCCCGTAATTCGAGATCAAACCAGCTTTCATTACCCTTGTGGAGAGGAAGCAATTTGGGGGAAGTCCTTTGGAGGATCCCAATTTGCATGTGCAATACTTTTGTGACTATTGCTCCATGATTCGCCAAACTGGTGTCACTCAAGCCCAAATTAGGGAAATACTTTTCCCTTTCTCTTTGAAGGGCAAGGCAAAACTTTGGATCAATAGCCTTGATCGTATCACCATGGGAGTAACAAATTGGGAGACATTGGCCCTTGCTTTCTATCAAAAGTTTGTTCCACCCGAGAAAATTCAAACTTTGAGGAGCCAAATCACGGGATTCCGTCAACAAGCTCTTGAGAGCTTATATGAAGCTTGGGAGAGGTACAAGGAGCTCCAAAGGCAATGCCCACACCATGGGTTGGATGCTTGGTTCCTTGCCATAACATTCTACAATGGGCGTTGTGCCGAATCCAGAAGAATTCTTGATTCCGCCAACAATGGGCGGTTTAAAGAAATTGACACGGATATTGCTCATGCCACCATTGAATCTATGACGATCCACGATGCCCAATATGTTAATTCTCGGAGTGCACCCATCCAAGGAGGAAAGGTAGTTGCCGACACTAGCATCTTGAAGAATCAAATCCTTTTGCTCCAAGAAAAGTTGGAGGCTCAACATGCGGTTCATCAACTCAATGCCGTGTCTTCTACTAGTCAAATTTTTGTTTGCGAAAGTTGTGGAGGTGCGGGTCATTACTCCAATGTATGCCAAGCTACTATGGAAGAGGTATGTGCTTTTCAAACTTTTAAACAAAGTTCTTATCCACCGGGTACCTTTTCCAATACTTACAACCCAAACACAAAATTTCACCCCAATTTGTCCTACAAAAGCAACAATGTGCTCAATCCTCAACCCCAACAAAATTTTGTGCCTCAAGCTCAACAAAATGCCTATGTCCCACAACATAGATTCAATTATCCACCGGGTTATCAAAATAAAAACTACCAACAAAGACCACCAATCCAAAACTCCTAACCAACCCAAGTTCCACCAACCCAAAATGTCCAACAAAACTATCAAGAACTCAAGTTCTTGGTAGTGAAATTGGCTAAGACTCAATCGGAAATGTTGGCTCAATTTCAAAAAAATGATCAAAGCCATGGTTCCGCAATCAAAATGCTAGAGCAACAAATGGCTCAACTAGCCACTTCTAGCTCTCAAAGAAGACCGGGTCAATTACCACCTCAAGGTGAGCAACCACATGATACTCTCAATGCAATCACCTTGAGAAGTGGTACAAATTATGATGAGCCACCCATGCCAAAAGACAATGAGGAGGTGCTTGTTGAGTTGGAGGTTTCATCCAGTGGTAAGAAAGATGAGGTTATGCCCGAGAAGGTGGATGATCCTATTGTGGTTGAGCAAGTTAAATATGTGGAGGATGCTTCTCCAAAGAAGGTTGTTGAGACAAAGGAGCCGGATAAAGTCAAAGTGCCTTTCCCTCATAGATTGATAAAGCATCACAAGAACACCCAATTCAGTAAATTCATGGAAGTTGTGAAGAACCTCTAGGTAACTGTTCCTTTTACCGAATTAATCACTCAAATTCCGTCTTATACTAAGTTCATGAAAGACATTTTAACTAAGAAGAGGACTTTTGACGAAGTTGAAACTATAGCCTTCACCGCCGAGTGTAGTGCTCTTTTGCAAAACAAGTCCCTTATTAAGTTAAAAGATCCCAGTAGTTTTTCCATTCCATGCACAATTGGTACCTATCAAATTGATAAAGCTTTATGTGATTTAGGTGCTAGTGTAAGTGTCATTCCTTACTCTATTTGTGCTAAGCTTAATATGGGAGTCTTGAAATGTACTAGTGTCACTTTGCAAATGGCGGATCGTTCTATAAAACGCCCTTTGGGAGTTTTGGAGGATGTTTCCGTCAAAGTTGGTAAATTTTTTATTCCGGTTGATTTTATTGTTCTTGACATGCCCGAGGATGCCCAAATCCCAATTATTTTGGGAAGTCCCTTTTTACATACCGCGGGTGCGATAATGGATGTCAATAATGGTAAATTAACATTGGAAGTGGGTGAAGATAAGGTCACATTTAACTTGAATAGTGCCATGAAGAGTCCCATGTTAGAAGAATCTTGCTTTTCTATTGATGTTTTGGACATTGTCATAGATGACTTTATACCTCGGTTTTTGACTAAGGACCCTTTGGAGGCACTCTTGGTATTAGAATCATTTGCAGGTGATGATAAGATTGGGAATGAAGAGATGGATGCTTTGGAGCATGAGTTGGATGGAGAAGAATTATCAATAGAGGGAGTTAGCATGGAAGTTTGAACCGACTCGAACTTCATACGTCGTGCGGGACGTTAAACCAGCGCTTCTTGGGAGGCAACCCCAGCTTTTTATTTGCTTTAATTTTACTTTCTTTATTTTCTTATTTTCCGTAATTTCTCGTTTTTTTTTAGACTTAACTAGACTTGACGATGTTTCTTTTTGATTTTTAAGTGAAAAATGAAGACGCAAAGAGTCGATGAGGAAATTCACGCATCCCCAAGCACAAAAATCCGTTCGGGGAAACAAATACTACAAAACGCGAAATTAATCAGGAATTTACAGAGGGAAAACCCCGATAGGGGTTCCCATTCCTCGATTGGGGTTTCAAATTTCTATGCGTCTGTTTATTTTCTGCTTCTTACGAAAACAAGAATTTCAGCATTCCTCATTTTCAAACCCGATGGTATCCTCTTTCTTTCTCCTTTATTTTTCTTCATTTAAATCCCAAGGAAACATCATTTCCTTCATCACTTTGGAGGATTCCCCCATATTTATACTAGCTTGGGGGGAAGCTAGCTAGTCTAGTAAGTTATTTTTGCTTTGCACTTTAGTTTTATTTTTCCCACTCCCCATTAAATATATATTAACCTCTTGTCTTCCCTGTTTTGTGCTTTGGACCGTTTTTACGGTTAGCTTGGGTGATTTACATGTTGGCACATTGAGGACAATGTTGTGTTTAGCTTTGGTGGGGGGGGGGGGGGATTGCATTTGCATTTTAGTTAGGAATTGCATTTAGTTAGAAAATTTATGAAACTTTGAAAAAATTTGTGCTTCACATGCTTTGCTTGCCTACTTTGGTCATGGTTTACATAGTTGTTGTACCCATTTGCATATCTCAATTTTTAAGCTTAATAGCTTAATGATTCTCTACTATTTGACGGGATAACTGCATTCATGGGGATGTCTTGACATAGTAGGTGGAAGATGGAATTTGAACCTAATAAGCTTGATCTTGACTTTTGGCAAGTTACAAATTGGTAAGGTAGAGTCTCCTTAGACCGATACATCCATATTCGGTCTCTCTTAGGTGAGTGTAGGTCTCCTTATGGTTTGTGCTACATCGAATACGCACAATTATGGTTTTAATTTCATTTTTTGATGAGCATGCATTCATTTGTTAGCATTTTGGAGCCATTCACATGATTAAATTTGCCTTTTTGAACCCATTCACACAAAATTTATCCTTAGGTACATATAAACATTGCCTACCTTGTTGAGCTAGTAGCCTTGATTAATTGTGTTTGGGTGCTCATTTGGGATTTGTTCTATTTTGAAGTATCATTGTGAGCTTGGTCTTAATGCTTTGAGATGAAAAAAGAAAGAAAAATGAATGAAAAAAATGAAAAAAATGAAAAAAAAAAAAAAAATGGAGAAAAAGAAAGAAAAAGCATGAAATGAAAAAAAAGAGAAGCATATCTTGTATGAGAAAAAAGAAAAAAAAAAAAGAAAAAAATAATTTAAGAAGCTCTCATGTTTTATTCATATATTTTGGAGAGTTTTTCTTAAGAATTGTATTAAAAATTTTGGGATAGTTTTGGGATTTAGCATCCTTACATATGATTGTTGCTAGCTTGACTTAGCTCCACATACCATAAATCATTTGTTCCCCTTTCTTACCCATTTCTTATTAACCTTTTTTTTACCTATGGCTTCCTTTTCATGCTTGCATTAGAATGTTTTTGGCTTATAGTTTTGAAATTCTTACCATATTAGATTGCGGGCACACTCTCATGAGTCGAGGATAGGTGAGTGCTACTCACAAAAATTCTTTCGCATTAAAATGAGTTTAAGTGTATCGTGAGAGTCCATAAGTCAAAAGATCATGCAAGAGCCGAAAAGTTCAATTGAAGTCTTTCATGCTACGCCGCCATGTAAATCTCATCCATGTTTTTGCTATCCTTATGCCCATGTTGTTTCGGGAATTGAGTAATTATGCTTGATAGTTTAAAATTGGATATTGCAATTGTGGGGACTTCGCTGTTTTCCTCTCTTGTCTTGGTCTTATGTGCTTGCTTGAGGACAAGCATGGGTTTAGCTTGGGGGAGTTTGATATGTCTAGTTTTTATATGATTTTACTCCCTAATTTAGCTCGATTTTACATGATTATTATACTTTGTTTAGTATATTTATGAGTTAATTACGTGTTCGAGGTGCATTGCTCGTTTTGCTATGTTTTGTAGGAATCTAAGCATTTAGAGGCTTTTTCCTAGCACATTAGCAAGCACCAAAGTCCAACAAGCTAATGGAAACAAGATGGACCATGGAAGGTTAGAATGGAGAATGACAAGCCAAGCATGAAGATTTGTGAAATGGATTAAAATGCAAATGAGAAACCAAAAATGAAGCCCAAAGCAAGGCGCCCACAACTCAAACATAGGATGCTCCTTTGGATGCTCAAGGAATCCCAAAACTATGCAATTAACCAGAAAATTAAGGTGCTTAAAGGCATAGCTTAGGATTCCTTAAGCATTAAATGGAGTAATTAAGCAAATATACCCGGATTAAGGAACCCCCGATCGGGGTTCCCATTCCCCGATCGGGGTTTGGCTTCTGTGAACACTTACGTTTCAAGTCCCTCTCCCTATATAAAGGAGAGGGACTTCAACACTTAGAGATATCTTTTTCACACATATTTCACATCCTTTTTCATAGTTTCTCTCATATCTTTTCATCAAATTTCCTTTAGCTTAAGCACACAAGTTTCTCTTAGTTTCATATTTAGTTAAACATTTGGTTATTCCTTTGTTCAATCACTTGGTTAAATTTCAAAATTGTAATTCAATCTTTCCATTCAAGTTATTTGGGTTATTTGTTCTTCATTTCCAAGTTATACTTCTCGATTGCGGTAATTCTAATTCTAGTTCTATGTTAGTATTCACTTTCAGCATTTACCTTACAAATCATTTAGTTAATCGTAACATTAGTTAATCATAGTTTCATTGTTATTTACATTAGAAATGTTAGTTTTCATTCACTTAGTGTAGAACATTTTATTAACAAGTTGTTTTCCTTTATAACTTTAAATTCATCATGCTTATTATTTCAAATACTATTAGTCTAATTATCAACATGAGTGAGTAGTTTCATTTGTCTAGGGATTAAGGAAGCCATGCATAATTAGTAAGTTGTAAATGTTAAAATAAGGATGAATTAATATTGGTAAATTGTTTTTATCACATGCTTGTATTGTTTTGTTAATCTTTGTTATTTGGCCAATTGCATTGATTAAATTTGTTAATTCATTCTATAAGTCGAGAGGCACGGAATCGGATTAGACTAAGCATGTGTAGTAGGGCGACTCTAGTCATAACGAACGTTTTCTAGGACTCGACCTAAGGTTGACACTAATATCGAGAGATGGGTGTCTTTAGCCTAAACAATTAACTATGTTAAGAACTTCTATGTTTAACATGAGCATTTACGTATTTGTATGAGTGACCCGACTCCCCTAGACTCTTTTAATATTATTTGAGTTGCATCATAGTTAGCTAAACATCAAAACTAAACCAACCGTTAAACCGACTTTGATAGTAGTCCATTCATAGCATTTCATAACGAAATTCCCGTCTCCTTGTGTTCGACCCCTCGTACTACATTTATTTGTGTCTAGGGAAATTTCTCTTTGCATAGGTGTGCGATAGCCTATCAAAATCCGTCAACCAAGAGTTTTAGGGGTAGAATTAGTCTAAAAATGACTTACCATTTTTAGATAAAGGTAGCATACGATGACTATTTTTATTTAAAGATGGGTCTTGGATTCATTTATATAATTTAGTGAGGGGTCATTATATAAATGCTAAACTTGTTAAAATGTTTTTCAAGTAAATTATCATAACAATGAATGTTTATATATTTCTTTTTGTTGTAGTAACCATATTCGCACAATATCAACATCATGGAATACCGCAACCTTGGGTAAGGACTCATGGTTGAGGTCTGTCATGGACAAATGTGTCTTAAAAGATGACGGTAGTAAATTCGTTGAATGAGAATCAACGATCAAGAGCGCCGCGATATCCGATAACGTGCTTCGCTACTTGGTTGAAGCCCCTCCCACCGAACCCGGGTCAAGATAGGCCGCGGCCGTTCAGGCCGAATATGACCTTTACTTGAAGGTTGCCAATGACGTCAAGAATGTCTTGATTTGGTCCATCTCACCCAAACTCAAACTCCAATTGATATCCCTCAATGCATATGAGATATTCTCGAGGATAATATCAATGTTTTCGCAAGCCCCTAAAATTCTCCAATATGAGGCGGCTACAAAATTCTTTGAAACTAAGATCCAAAAGTGCCAAAAAGTTGGCCCACACGTGCTCAAAATGGTTGAGCACGCCGACACCTTAGAGCGTCTAAGATGCAAGATACCAAGGGAGCTAGTGGTGGGTAGAATCCTTTATTCACTCACACCAAAGTTCACCCACTTTAGGGTGAACTACAACATGAATGACATGGAAAAGAGTTTCCATGAACTCCATGCACTCCTCACCCAAGCGGAGAGGGACATGGAGGCTAGTGGGAGTGAACCCAAGGATGTTTGATGTGACGGTTTTATACTGTCTTTATCAACCCAATTCTTAGCTACTTTAGCCTTGATCTATGTTATTTATAGTTACTTTAGCTCATTAATGCATTTTGGTAGTAGTAGCATTGTTTGGACGTGTTTCTACGCAATTTCGGTTCAATGTGTAGGTGTCATGTTCGAGAATCGCATTTCGAGTTTGGAAAGTGACTTGGTCATTTTTACACTTATGTCTTGGACTAAATTCATGCCAAATAATGGGTTAATAAGAGTTAAAAACTTGTGGATGAAAGACAAGTCAAGGTCCAAAGATGAAGGTCATAGCGCGGAAGCAAATGAAGAAAAGGAAGCGTCACACAAGAAAGCCGCTAGGCTCTGCAAAAAGCCGCGGGGCGCGGAAAACATGGCTGTTTCACTAGCCGCGTGGCGCGGCTCAGCATTGGATTCCGACGACTCTTCTAATTCTTCTTTAATTCGGCAATTATGCTCACATTTTATGAGGCTGTATGAGATTTTAAGAGGTTTTATGAAGAAGCTCTTTGAAGACCTATATAAGAATATGGTATTGATCAAAATACACACACTTCATCCACCTTTAAATCATTAGAAACATCAAAAACAACTTATAGTTTATAGTTTGTTTACTTTTTGTATGGAAGGCAAACTTCCTCATCTTGGGTCAAGCAATTGAAGCAAATGAATTAGTGTTTGTAAGACTCTTTTATTCTTTGTTATTATCTCTTGAATATTGATTTATATTCTCAATTCATTCTTAAGATTATTGATAGTTCTTGCTAGTTTGATCACCTAGTTTGTCTTATCTCTAATCTATTGCTAGTTTAGGAATTTGAATTTTTGTTCACTTGCCTAGACATTGGTAGCAACTATAGTTCATCAATTTGTATGCTTTTTATCATTGTTGGATTGTAGGAGAATTATTTATCATATGAATTAAAGTGTAGAACCGCTTGTGTATGCATTTGTTCATCTTTGTTGGCTTCTCTAGTTATAACCTATGGTATGATTGAATTTAGATACACTTGGACTAGATTGTCATCGCCATAAGGGTTGTTTATGTGCGCTTTTCGCAGTGAATGACTAAAAAGAAAGGAGAAGTTGAAACTTATGTTTTCACAATAAAGTATTTAAGAGTAATTAGAGTCTAAAAGAGTCAATCATCAAAGCTAACTCATTTGTGGAACTTGTAAGACCCAAGATCTTTTTAGAATTTGATTTACTCCAATATTTTAATATTAATTTGCTAGATTAGATTCAAACCACAAATACCCCCCAAATTGGTTACCTTAGAACTTGTTGCATAAAATCACAATAAACAAACACCTTCCTTGTGGGATCGACCCCTACTTACACTTACTGCTAGTTTGAGTTTGTAGTGGATGAAAATACTAATTTGGAGACTCACGACAAGTCTAGCCAATGTTCTTTCGATGAAATTGAAGAACATGAACCTTGGTGTAAAGAAGGACAAAGGGAAGGGCAAGACTCTTTTCAAGAAAGTTGGCAAGGGAAAGGGCAAGGTCTTTATGAAGCCCAAGCCCAAAGTCAACAAACACGCGGACGCGGATTGCTATTATTGTAATGGCAAAGGGCATTAGAAATGCAATTGCCTCAAATACTTGAAAGACAAGAAGGACGATTGTGTGACAACGTCAGGTAAAATTCTTTCATCACTCTATATGATAGATATTAACTTTGTTAGTACATCTTCTTGGGTATTTGATGCCGGTTGTGGTTCTCACCTTTGTAATCATGTACAGGGGCTGAAGGACGCGCGTGTACTAGCCAAGGGTGACGTGGACTTGCGCATGGGAAATGGAGCTAAGGTAGCCGCAGTTTACGTGGGCACCTACGTTCTTCTTTTGCCTAATGGTTTAGAGTTGTATTTAAATAATTGCTATTATGTACCAACTCTTACCAAGAACATTATCTCCATTTCCATGTTAGACATGGAAGGTTTTTCTTTTTATATTAAGGACAATCGTTGTACTTTTTCGTTTAATGAAATGATATATGGCGAGGCCATTTCTATTTGAGGTATTTATGTTCTAGATATTGCAAAAGAGGTATATCATGTAGAAAACAAGAGGCTTAAAATGGGTGAACCTAATCAATCATACCTTTGACATTGTCGTTTAGGGCACATAAACGAACGACGCATAAAGAGACTTGTTTCATCTAAAGTACTCAAACCATTCGATTACGAATCTTATGGTGTATGCGAATCTTTTCTTCTAGGCAAGATGACTCGTGCTCCTTTTACGGGAAAAGGGACACGAGCAAGTGAAGTATTAGGACTTATACATACGGATGTATGCGGTCCAATGACTATCCGAGCTAGAGGTGGTTATCACTACTTCATTACTTTTACCGACGACTTGAGTAGATATGGATATGTCTACTTGATGAGGCACAAAAGTGATGCTTTTGAAAAATTCAAAGAATTTCAACATGAAGTAGAGAACCAATTGAATAAAAAGATTAGAGCCCTACGATCCGATCGTGTGGTGAATAATTGAACAATGAGTTTGATTCACACCTAAAGAATTGTGGTATAGTATCAAAATGGACTCCTCATGGCACACCTCGGTGTGTCCGAAAGGAGAAATCGAACTTTATTAGATATGGTTCGATCTATGATGAGTCTAACAGATCTTCCTGATTATTTTTGGGGTTTCGCTGTCTTATCTGCAATATTTTCACTAAATCGAAGCCCGACTAAAGCGGAAAACAAGACTCCATATGAGATATTGACAGGGAAGTCCCTTATTTGTCGTTTATGAGAATTTGGGGATGCGTGGCGTTTGTTAAGAATAAGTTTGACGATAAACTCGCACCAAATCTGACAAATGTCTATTTGTAGGATATCCAAGGGAAACACGTGGCTATTACTTCTACAATAAACACGAGGACAAAGTGTTTGTGTCTCGTGATGCAATCTTTTTATAAAATGATTTTATTTCTAAAAGACAGAGTGGGAGAAAATTTGAACTTGATGAAGTCTAAGAGCCACAAACCGAAAAGGACGTAGAGGACAACGAGGAAAACGTTCCCTCTTCGTCTGACACGGTCATAATTCCTTCAAAACCAAGGAGGTCAATCATAATTAGTCATCAACCTAATATATACCTTGGTATTATAGAGGAAGGTGGTGACTATAATGTGTTACTTTTTGAAAGTAACAAACCTACTACCTACAAAGCAGTCATTTCTAGTCCCGACTCAAAGCTATGGCTAGGAGCCATGCGATCCAAAATGGATTCTATGTACGACAATCAATTATGGGACTTGGTTGATTTACCTAAGGAGGTAAGACCTCTTCAGTGTAAGTGGATCTATAAGATCAAAAGTGGCCTAGATAAACATAATGATGTTTATAAAGATAGATTGGTGGCAAAAGGTTTCACCCAAGTTCATGGTCTTCAATATGACGAAACCTTCGCCCCATTCGCCATGCTTTGATCCATAAGGATTATCTTAGCGGTTGCTGCATTTCACAATTATGAGATTTGGCAAATGGATTTCAAAACCGCCTTCTTGAATGGGATTCTAGAAGAGGAAGTGTACATGACACAACCTGAAGGTTTTGTGGATCCATCAAACTCTAAGAAGGTATGCAAACTTATGAGATCCATCTATGGTCTTAAACAAGCATCCGGGAGTTGGAATCATCGTTTCGATCATGTAATTAAACAAAATGGTTTCACTCGAAGTGTCGAGGAACCATGTTTATACATGAAATTTAGTGGGAGTAAAGTAACTTTTCTAGTCTTGTATGTAGATGACATACTACTCATTGGGAATGACATTCCAATGCTCACTTCTGTGAAGGAGTGGCTAGGGATTCATTTCCAAATGAAAGACTTAGGAGAGGCCCAGCGCATCTTGGGTATCCGGATCTATAGGGATATATCTAAAAGGATACTAGCATTAAGTCAAGAAACTTATATTGATAAAATTCTTGATCGGTTCAACATGAAAGACTCTAAGAGAGGCTTTATTCCTATGGGAAGTGGGATCACTTTGAGCAAGTCAGAGTGCCCTACGAAACCCGAGGAGATTGAACGCATGAAATTGATCCCTTACGCATCAGCTGTTGGATCAATCATGTATTCTATGATGTGCACTCGTCCCGACGTTGCATATGCTTTGAGCATGACAAGTCGTTACCAAGCAAATCCAGGTGAGAGTCACTGGATAGCCGTAAAGAACATCCTTAAGTACTTGAGAAGGACCAAGGATTCGTTCTTAGTGTTTGGAGGCGAGACTGAGTTACGTGTAAAGGGTTACACAGATGCCAGTTTCCAAACAGATAGGGATGATATGAAATCCCAATCCGGCTATGTTTATATGATGAATGGAGGAGCTGTTTGCTGGAAGAGTTTCAAGCAAAGCGTTACAGCGGATTCTACAACAGAAGCAGAGTACCTTGCAGCGTCTGAAGCTGCAAAGGAAGCTGTGTGGATTCGGCAATTTTTGGAAGGACTAGCAGTAGTCCCTACTGCCAAAGATCCTATCACGATTTATTGTAATAACAGTGGGGCTATTTTTCAAGCAAAAGAGCCCAAGTCTAGTAATTAGTCTAGACATGTACTTAGGAAATATCATGTAATTAGAGATTACGTGGACAGAAAGGAAATTGACATTTGTAAGGTTGGGACAGATGACAACATTGCTGATCCTTTAACCAAGCCTTTATCAAAGGCTAAGCATGATGGTCATATCGTCACAATGGGATTGAGACGAGTACCAAAATTCCTTTAGATTATATAATATGTAATAATTGAATGTTGTATTAATTATTTCATATATGATAATTGCATTCATTGTTCAAGTTTTATTATAAACTTTTTTATTTAGTTTGACTAAATTTAGTACTTTGTTTATCCGAATAGATTGTAAGACAATGTTGGACCCTATTCAAGTGAATAGGACGAACTTAGTATTTTGTCCCTAGTTACTCAATGAGGTGACGTCTCGAAGTGACTAGATTGTAAGTCGATCGATGGTTGGTTCAGCACCATTGGGTCATGGAGATGACTGGTCGATCACATAGACATACTGTATGACACTCTGTCGGACAGTGACCTTTGTAGAGACCCTTAAATCAATTAATTGATGCCTGGTCGTGGCAGGGTCTTCTATCTTATTCCTATGAGTCGATTCTTTTGACTGGCGACCGTCTATCTGAGTCGGTGCAGTTTCCGATTGGTTTTGGTTGATGTTCTAGGTCGTGCCGTAAAAGGAGGCCGATGGACATCTTCTGGGTCATGGTGATCTGCATCATACAGAGTAGATGAGTCAACGGGAATTGTCCACCCACGTTGGGTACAAACATCTTCAGGCCACTCGAGGAGTAGTTGCTGTAAATGCGTGGCCACGCTCGGAAAGAGATCTATGGTAGATTTTCCGGTCAGACAGTTACTCTCCCTATCAAGAAAACCACTCTAGATATAATCAATCGCAAGTGCGACCTGAAAGACACCTTGCGTTGAGTGGGAGATGTGATAAAGAGACAAGAGAATTGGTGACGCACACTTGTGTTAGACAAGTGGGAGATTGTTGGAGTAGGTGTCCTCCACAATAGTGCGCCACATAATAAATTTTATTAAGGAATATAATTGGGATATTTATTGACTATATATATATGATTAGTCAGTTGATTAACGTAAATAAATAACGGTTGGCTGACTAGAGTTTGACGTTATTGTTGTATGACGGCGGTGATCAACTGATCTCTTTCGGCCACACCTATAGGATGAAACCCAAATAGTAACTAATTATTTGTATATGATACAGTTGATTAGTCCATTACATATATTTGATATATATACGAGAGTTAATAGTTAGAAATTGAGTTAAGAACTCAAATTCGAGTAAGTTTATTTTTCAATTATGCGATAATTGACTAATAAATTTATATCTTATTTTAATATGATTAAATAAGATCTAGTTTAGTAATTAATCGTTAATTTACTAAATTAGTTGAGGTTTTACATATATTTTGAGGTAGAGCTAATTAGTTAATTATATTTACAAGGAGTTGTAAAATAAATTAATTAAGCATTGTGGGACCCATTATATATTGATATAATGGTAAAATATCACTTAAAATGTTAAGTACATATTATTTATTTATTTGTGTCATATAATTGTTATATGATCAAATTAACACTTAATTTTATAAGATAATTAAGCATATGATTAATAAGTATTTGTGGGACAAATATCAAAAATCAAAATGGACTATATAAGGCCATATGTGGCCGGTCATAGTAGTAGCGAAGGTGATGATGGTTGCTTTTGTTCATGCTCACAAGTCACATGTGATTATGACATGAATAGTATACCAAAAATTATTTCACTCAACACTACACTCCACTTTGCATGTGAATTAAAATAAGCAAAATAAGTGCCTTGTGAGGCCTATATGGACCGGCCATAGTGCTTATAAAAGAGCACTATGGTTGTTCATTTTGTGTGGTTCATTCTTTCTTGTTTTGCTTTATCTCACTAAAATCCTCTCATCTCTCTAAAAACTCTCATATACTAATATTTAGGGGTGTTCAGGAAAAACCGAACCGTAAAAACCGAACCGTCAAACCGAAAAACCGCATTTTTTTTAGGTTCGGTTAACCGAACCGTAATGCCCAAAACGGTTCGGTTAACCGAACCGAACCGTTTTGGGAAAAACATAGGACTTAATTTCTGGGCTTCCTCCTAAATGTCTAATAGTCTAATACCCAGCCCAAACCAAAAACCATTCTCAACCACTCAAATTTAACAAAACCCTAAAATCCCTTCTCAATTTCTCATTTACCTAAATCCCCAAAATCCATTTACCTAAATCCATTCGCCGCCTTCTCACGACTCACGTTTTCGCCGCCTTCCTCCTCTTTGCCGCTTTCTCGCTGTCTCTCCGTCTCTTTGTTGGTGTCTCGCCGCCTTCCTTCTTCTTCGTTGTAAGTTTTTTTGATATTCATTTGATAATATTCATTTGATTGATGAATATTATAACAGTCTCGCCGTCGCTGTCGTAGTTTTATGTGTTTTTTTTATATGTTTGATTGTTCTTCTTCGTTCGTTTTCGTTCGCCGTCGCCGCTCATGTTCTTCTTCGTTCGTTTTCGTCGCCGTCGCCATATCTTTGCAATCTTTACTCTTTAGTACTTTTTCTTCATTTGATTGTTTGCTTGTTTATGTGTTTCTAATCTTCTATGGTCAATTGGTCATTTGATATATAATATACAGTAATTGAATTAAATATATCAAAATTAAATCCAAATAAATGAAAACGGAATCGTACTTAACAGCAAGGCTAGCAATGGAATCGCCTCCAGAAATCCGATGCGAAATCGCGAATTTACTTAAATGAAACTCGTTCCGTGGCCTGTTTTGATAGTTGCAATCCTTTTTGTAATGGCAGGTTCAATAGTTATCATGGAAAGCCAACAAAGCACTGGTACCCGAATTAATGAAGGTGTCAATATTGAAAGCGAGGAGAGCGGGTCATTGGTTGTATTGGAGAAGCCTCAAAGGAAAAGAAAAAGGCAGGCTACGGAGACAACCAATGTATGTAATACTAACACTGCTGGTCGTAGAAGGTCTCAATATCATGTTCATTTTGAAAAAACTGAGATACCAGATAAAGTAAAATGCAAGTATTGTTCAAAGTTAATGACTCATAAACCGGGTAATGGGACTACTTCTTTGAAAACTCACCTCGAAAGATGCCCAAAATATCCTGCCAACTTAGATAGGAAACAAAAACTTATTGATTTTGAGTGTCAAACAGTTGAGAATGAAGATGGGACTACTGAAATCATAAAAGTACCAAAATTGTGGCAGCATGATCAAGTTGTTAGTAGAAAAGAGTGTGCTAAAATGCTAATTATTGATGAGTTGCCCTTTGCTTTTGTTGAGGGTGTTGGTTTTCGTAGGTTTTGCAAAGTGTTGTGTCCTGAGTTTGTTCCTCCTTCACGGAGTACCGTGACAAGGGATTGCTATAGTCTTTTCATTGATGAGAGGGTAAAGTTGAAAGATTTCTTTAGTAAATTGTCTTCTAGAGTGTGTCTTACTACTGATACATGGACCCCATGTCAAAATTTGAGTTACATGTGTTTGACGGCTCACTTTATAGATGATAATTGGAAGTTGCATAAAAGAATAATAAACTTTTGCACTATTGCTGGTCATTCTGGTGAAATAATTGGTAGATCCATAGAGCAATGTCTAATTGAATGGAATCTTAAAAAAGTTTTGACATGCACGGTTGACAATGCTAGTGCAAATGATGTGGCCATTCAATACTTGAAAAGAAGAGTAAATTTTTGGAAAGGAACTGTGTTGGATGGTAAATACTTGCATATGAGGTGTGTGGCACATATTTTGAATTTAATTGTTAAGGATGGCCTTAAAGAACTTGACGTCTCCATTCTTAGGATTCGATGTGCTGTGAGATATGTGAGGGCTTCACCCGCTAGAGATAAAGCTTTCAAGGCTTGCATAAATGAAGTGAATATTAAGTGTAAAGGTCTTGTGTCTTTGGATGTCGAAACAAGATGGAATTCCACATTCTTAATGTTACAATCTGCTTTAAAGTTTAAAGAGGCGTTTGCTAATTTAAGTAGTAAAGGTGCTGCGTATACTAGGCATATGAACAAGCATTATGGTGTGCCTAATGATAATGACTGGAAAGCAGTTGAGACTTTCTTACCATTTCTTGAAATTTTTTATGATGCTACTTTACACGTTTCTGGTAGCCTTTATGCTACTAGTAATGTTTTTATACCCCAAATTGTTGGTGTTGGTAGTCTTATATCTTCTTATTGTGATCATGAAAACGCACAAATTAAAAGCATGGCTTTAAAGATGAAGGTTAAACATGACAAATATTGGGCGGATATTGATAATGTTAATGTGTTATTGTTCATTGCCGTTATTCTTGACCCAAGACATAAATGGGTGTTTGTGGAGTGGACTGTTAGAGAATCTTTTGATGAGGAGAGTGCAAATGTGTTGATTCTTACCATAAAAAGATGTCTTAAGGCACTTTTTGAGTCTTACGACACCTCTCCTACCCCATTAGAGAAGAGGTCTGATGAAGCTTGCTCTAGGTTTGTTTCTCCCATCCCCACGAGTAGTGATAACACTGATAAGGAGAGTGATACGAAAGTTGATTCCGTAAAACTTCTTATGGAAAGGTTTAGGCAAGATTTAGGTTCTTCTACTGCGGTAGAGAAGAAGTCCGAGTTGGATATGTATCTAAGTGATCGTGTGGAACCAAATGATAAAAGTTTTGATTTATTAGGGTGGTGGAAGGATAGTTCCAAGAGAAGGTATCCAACTCTAGCTAAGTTGGCAAAAGATATTCTTGCTATACCAATCTCAACTGTTGCTTCGGAATCTGCCTTTAGTACGGGAGGTCGTGTCTTAGATTCATTTCGTACCTCTTTAACCCCGAGACTTGTTGAGGCTTTGATTTGTTGTCAAGATTGGCTTCGTCAATCTCATGGTCCTCTTATTATAGAGGAAAGGCTAGCTGATTTGGAAGCTTTTGAAGAAAGTAAGTATTATGTTTTTTTGCATATCTTACAATTTCATTTATTTGTTTTTTTCTGTTTTTAAAATCTTTTATAGCCTCTTTTATAATTTTCAATAAGTGTTTCACATAGCAATTATCTATATACAGAAAGTCATAGATTGTGATAACTGTTTTTGTTTTTTTTCTATTTTAGGTATACAAGATCTGTCGATTAAGCAACCGGAGATAGTTATTGACGAGTCATTGGCGGTGTCCTTTGATGACGATGGATTCGGATTGGTCAATGAAGAGTCTGTGTCTTGAATAGTTGAATCGTAGTTATGAGGATTTTTTTTATTTGTATTTGAACTTTGGATATTTTAGACTTTGAGTTTGTATGAATTTTAGACGTTGTGTTATTGTTTTTTATTTTATTTTAAGTACCTAGACGGCTAGAAAGTCTAGAAACTTGGAAAACTAGAATTGTGTATGATTGCGAAAGTCGGGAACCGTTAGTAATGCTACAAAGTCTCTTTGGTTTCATATAAATTGCTGTAAATTGTAATTTAAAACGATTCACGATTAACCGTAAAACCGAACCGTTTTGTTCGGTTAACCGAACTGAAATAAACCGTATCAAACGGTTCGGTTTAGGGTCGACTTGCAGCCGAACCGTATATTCGGTTCACCGTACAAACGGTTCGGTTCGGTTAACCGAACCGCGAATGAACACCCCTACTAATATTCACTAAGTATTACTAAAGTAGTCATATATTCTAATATTAGTGTAACTTTTCTTATTATATAGTTAGTAATAAGTTAAGTTTATTTGGGTTAATCTTGGGTGCAATTTAAAGAAGATCTTCTAGTTTAGAGATTCTTGGAGGATCATCCATATTATAGCTCAAGAACAACAAGAAGAAGTTCTTGTTGTGCCTATATCATTTTCATTTCAATGTGAGGAAATTTCTTCTTATATATAATGTCTTTATATTTGCATGCATGTTACATAGATCATTAAACAGTAAATTAACAAGTAATTTAGTAACTAATTAGAGGAGTCTAATTAAGGTCTAAGGACTTTCAAAAACTGTCTTTTTATTTTGTTTTATAATTTTAGAAAGAGGTTAGTGAGATAATGTAATAGTGAAATATTGAAAGGGCAATGTTGAAAACTCAATACAAATCGTCGACGTTATTTAGTAATTTGCCGACGTTCTTTAACACGAACCTTTAAACATGCATGTTATCCATTTCAAAACCATCATTGATTTTCAAAATGATTCAATTCAATTTTCAAAAATCCAACCCAAGCTTTAAACCCATCTTTATTTGACTAAGTCATAGGCATAGCCATGTATAAGTCTTAAGTTAGGTCCAGCCTAAGGACGATTCACGTAACCCAATTGCCTTTTATGAGAGGCAACTCGATCCGTCTTAATTGACGGTCGATATGTCCGTTTTGATACTAAATTGTACCGGTAACAAAAATGAAAAGGTGTAGTGGATAAGATGGATAAGATTTTTTTATAATGTATTGTGTACTTTGTGTCTGGTCGCCTGTCATCTTGGGGGATTTTCTCCATAAACAAACTAATACACTTCTAAACAAGTAAGTGAAGTAACGTGGGATTATACGCAAGAATATACCTCACAATCTCACATAGCTACATTACCTATAAACTCTAGGTCACGTGCCTTGCTTAAGCACATCATCCTCAATTCCTCATTAAAATTTGCAGATTTGTTTCATCTAAATCAGTTCGCTTTATTGAATACGGCATATATCCATTTTTTTTTATGAAAACAGATCGGATATATGTTTACAAGAAGACAAATGGGAGAATAAATTGGGAACTAAATGGATCCATTCTTACCCTGCCACTTGCCTTCTCATGTGAGGGATCCAATCCATTTTCATTAAAAACGAATATACATCGTTTTCAATGAAAATTTATACATCAAAATATTTTCCCTCGTTAAAATTTTATAAACTCCGTAAGTACTAACAAAAGGTTGGCCTCAAAGATTAAAAGATCACCTTTTAGCCATAAAGTCAAGGGTTTAATTCTTATTGACTTAAAACATAGTCATGTTGTTATCTATAAACACCTTAAAATTTTATACAACTAAATTAGACTTCTATATTTTTCCACTTTATTCCCAAATTCATTGGTAAATACTTACAATGTTATAACGAGGCCCATTCACATTTTAGTATTCATAAATTTTAGGCCAAATCTTGAATTTCCAAGATCTAAGTTAAAACTTTGCAATGGTATAATGCTCTGTTCTTTTGGACTGAAATCGTCTGAACTGAGCTGAACTGGACTGAACTGAACTGAACTTATTGGATCTGAACTGAACTGAACTTAATGGACCTGAACTTAACTGAACTTAATGGACCTGAACTAAACTGAACTGAACTGAACTGGACTGAACTGAACTGATCTGAACTGAACTGAACTGAACTTAACTGAACTAATAAAAAGATTATGACAATAATAATACAATAATAAATATTATAATAATATTAATCATTAATAATAATAATATTAAACTAATATAATAATATAATAATATAATAAGATATATAAAATAAAATAGTAATATAATAATATAATAATAATAATAGTAAAATAGTAATATTACTTATCTAATTATTAATATAAAATAGTAATAAATAAATTAAAAATATTAATTAAAATAAATAGGATAAGTATAATTTAATAATATAATATTATAAATAATAATAATAATAATATATTAAACATTAGTATAATACTATATTAATATAATATAATATTAATATTATAAAATATTAATATAAATGATAACATTATAGTAATAATATAATATAGTAATAAATATATTAACAAAAAAGTGTCTAAAGAATTAATAAGATCAAGTATAATATAATAGTATAATTCGTGGTTTCCCGCGTGGCACTTCTTGCGGGAGGGATGGACTTCGTGCCCAACACCTTTTGGACTGTTTGAGTGGTGCTGCTGTGGCTGTCTCGGATGATTTGATCGCTTCTATTACTAGGGTGGTAAATCTTTTTCTGGAGGGCCGGTGCCCTGTAGCCCTTGGTGAGTACATTGCTAGTGCTCCGCTCACGCCGCTTGTTAAACCAGGCGGGGGTGTTCGCCCTATCGCTGTTGGCACTGTCTGGAGACGTCTTGTCTCTAAGGCTGGTGCTTGTCTGGTTGGTCCTTCGTTGTCTGCTTGTTTTGCTGGCCTTCAGTTTGGGGTTGGGGTGTCCGGTGGAGGAGAGGCTATCTTGCATGCCTTGAACCGGCTCATTGAGGCTCGTGGTGGTGATGTGGGACTGTCTATGTTGCTAGTTGATTTCCAAAATGCTTTCAATCTTGTTGATCGTGTGACTATGCTACAGGAAGTCCGCCGTCGTTGTCCGGTTCTATCCCGTTGGGTGAGTTTTGTTACTCTAGCCCTGCCCGTCTTTATTATGGGGAGCATTGTTTGTGGTCTTGTCAGGGTGTCCAGCAGGGTGATCCTTTAGGGCCGTTGCTTTTCGCTTTGGTTTTGCATCCCCTAGTGTGCAACATCCGGGATTCCTTTGCTCTTACTTTGCAAGCGTGGTATTTGGATGATGGCACCATTGTTGGGGACACTTTAGAGGTGGGGAGAGTTTTGGATTTGATTATGGCAGATGGGTCTCGTTTTGGTCTCCATCTTAATGTGGCTAAGACTGAGGTCTTTTGGCCTATTGAGGATCCTCGGAGTCGGCTACCCGGTGTTTTCCCCCCTTCTATTGCTCGGCCCTTGCGTGGTGTCTCTGTTTTGGGTGGACCTGTCCGTACTTGTCCCATTTTTGGCAGTGAGCTTGTGGCGAGGAGAGTGACTAAGACCATTGAGCTTATGGACTTAGTCGCGAGGATTGAGGACCCGCAATGTGAGTTGCTTCTGCTTCGGGCCTGTACTGGTATTTCTAAACTCTATTTTTCCCTCCGTACTTGTTCCCCGGGGGTCTTTGGGTCTGTCCATCTTCGCTTTGATGCAGCGCTTCGTTCTAGCTTGGAACGTATTGTCACCGCGTCTGGGCCTGGTTTTGGGGATTGGCAGTGGCGCCTGGCCACTTTCCCTTTTCATCTGGGTGGGCTCGGTGTTTATGCTGCCGGGGATGTTTTTCATTATGCTTTTCTAGCGTCCCGTTTGCAGTCTGCTGATTTGCAGGCTAAGCTACTTCGGTCTTCAGGTATTGTGGATTCTGGTCCTACTTTCGACGATGCCTTGCTGGTGTTCTCTGAGACTACAGGTTCTTCCTTTTTACGTGATCCTAGTGAAATCGCTGCCCCTAAACTTATGAAGAAACTGGCAGATATATATTTTGCGAGGATTGCTGCTACTGCGGAATCTGTATTCTCTTTGACACCGCGTCAGCTTGCGTTATGGAAGTCTCAGAAGGGTGCCCACGCCTCTGATTGGTTGCGCGCGGTTCCTATCTCTGGGTTGGGTCAGACTATGAACCGGAGGACTTACCGTAGTGTGCTGGGGTATCGCCTTGGTGTCCCGTTATTCACGGTATCTAGGCCTTGTCCTGCTTGCTCTCAGGTTTTTGCTGATGATGTGTATGGGGACCACGCTGTTTCTTGTACTGGTACTGTGGGGGTCAAGCATCGACATAACCTCGTTCGTGACACCTTATTCGACATATGGTATAGGTCTGGTATTTCTTCGGGCAAGGAGGTTGATATCGGTTTTGGGGTTGACGTTAGCGCGGCATGTGGCGGATCTCTCTTCTCTCGTCCGTCCGGAATTTGCCGTACTAACCACAATGTTATATTATTCGTGGCACCAGGGCGTGATGTGTGTGTTGACTTGACAGGATCTTCCCCCTTGACTCAGACTTGGATGTCTGATTTTGTGCCGGGACGGGTTGTTGCTGATGCTGCTCAGCGCAAATGTACTAAGTATAGGGATTTATGCGCAACTGCTGGCTATGGTTTCCTACCCTTCTCTTTCTCTTCGCTTGGGGAGCTGGGCTCGGATGCTGTTGACTTGCTTAAGCGGATCCAGAAATTCTCGGTATCTCAGGATGCTGGGGCTCGGGTGGCCGCTTATATCTTTACTAGGATTAGCTTTGCTATAGCTAAGGGGGTGGGGGCCCAGATTGTCTCTCGGCTCCCCACCAACTTCATGTAAACTTTTCATTTTATTTTATTTTAATGAAAGTTGCGCGCATCTTATTATAATAATAATAATAATAATAATAATAATATTGTGAATATATTAATAAAATATTAAATATAATATAACAAAATAATAATAATAAGAATAAATGTTAGTAATACTAATATTTCCATTAATTAATCGTTATAATATAGTAATAAATAAATAAATTAAATAAAATTATAATAAAAATAAAAATTATAATAATAAATAATAGTAATATAATAAATTTTAAAAAATATATTAATATAATAATAAAAAATTAATTAATATAATAATAACAATGATAATAGTAATAATAATAATAATGTTAAAATAAAGTAAGCTGAGCTGAACTGAACTGAACTGAACTGATCTGAACTGAACTGAACTTAATAGAGCTGAACTGAACTGAACTGAACTTATTGAAGCTGAACTGAACTAAACTGAACTTATAAGAACTGAAATTAAGTCCAAAAGAACAGGGCCTAAGTATACTTTATCCCTAATTTTCTATTCTTGTAAGAGTCTTGTCCGCCGTCTCCAATTGAGATGGGGATAAATATAGTTTAAACTTTGAATGTGTTAGTAGGTCGGATTTGCCCATTCAAGTTTGATTCATATCGGCCATGTCAAAATTCTAGTAGGGTTATGCAATCATGAAATATGGTAGGGTTAGAATACTCGTCAAAAATACATGTGATGTGCTTGGTAAATCATTTTTTTAAAAGACATTTTAAATACGTATACATATTTGTTTTAATATTTTAATCATATTAATTAATTTCCATAATCATATCAAATCAGTTATAAAAATCAAGTTCAGTTGATTATTATTTTACTATTATATCATATCAAAGCAATTATGAAAGTTTAGTTATAAAAAAATTAAATTTAATTATAAAAAATTGGTTTTTAAACCGATGTTTTTGAGTAAAATTTGTAATCACGTTTGTGATTTAACACACTAACGTCTAACAATGATACTTTTTAATTATTATTTCATTTTTAATATACAAACAATAAACTATGCTTCAATTTATATTTACATTAATCATTTATTCATATGTTGGGTCAGATTTCAAACCTTAATTAGTAATTTCTCTCTCATTGATTTTTATATTCTTTGTGAGAAGTATTTTAATCAAAGCTAAATAAATAATTATTCTCTCTATTTTTATATACAAATTATTCTTATTCATCTCCCTCTCAATATTCTAAAATATATAAGTAAATATCATGAAATCTGTACTTATTGATAACAATAAGATTTTTAGCACAATATATATCTATAAAAACTGAAATTAAAAATCCACTCAAAAATTAAAAACATTATACTGTCAATATATTCATACCATAACTCCATAATCACAAATTCTTGTTAATTTAATTTAATTTAATATAGTAATAATGAAATGAAAGAGTAATAATAAGCAAAGAAAAGAAGGTTTAGCTAAGTGGGTCCAAATTATCCAAAAACGCACCCAAATATAATCCTAAAAATAATAAATAAATAAATTAACAAAAACATCACAAATTCTTATTTAAGACGGAGGTATCCGTCTTAAGCTTAAGACGGATACCATATTCTCTCACAAAATACCCATCAAGGGTGAGTAGAGAGCACATGGGGGGTGCCCACCTTGTCCCCACTACCCATTTCCTCTCACAAAATACCCGTTGCAAGATCCGATCCGTCTTAAGCAAGACCTACTGCAAAAACATTATTATTAAGTCAAAATCACTCTTTCTATATCTCTTAGATTACATACACACATAAATCCATCCTCTTCTCCATTATATAAATGAATTAATATCTTCTTCTTCTTGTTATTGTTGTCTGACCCATCAACCCGACCCGATGACCCGACGATGCTCGCACTGCAGCCACAACGGGCACAACTCCCGAACCTGCCCGAACCGAGGAGTCAAACTTTTCGGAGTCCGATTAACTGACGGATCTATCCGAAAAAGTGCGAGTATGGGTAACCTTTCTCATTTCGGTTCATCTTCTCTTCATCAAAACGGCGTCGTTGGTAATACTACTCCTGGTTCCCCTGCTGCCGGCGATCATACCCCTGATCACCTCCGCGCTTCCGCCGCTGCTGCCGCCGTTGAGGCGGGTTACGGTTCTGAGGATTTCGTCCCTGGTAGTTCTTCTTCTCGCGACCGTAAAAAAGGTAACCACTTCTTCTATCATTCTTTTTTTTTTAATTCTGTTGTTTTTAATTTGTTTTTATTTTAATTGGGTATTTGATTTGTTGCTTCGCTGTTTTTTTTGGGAATTTTGTTACTTGATGTGTACTTATAATTTAGTGTCTCTTACAACGGGTATATGCCATTTGCATAGATAAAGAGAAGGCTTTTTTTGCTAATATCCGTCTTTTAAGATTAAAACGGGTCAAATATATGTCACTTGCATAGGTATTATTTTTGTTTCTCAATGAAAGTGGTAGTGGTAGCTATTTGACCGGTCTTCTTAAACTGAAGACGGATATTGTGTTTAGGAATATACGGTCTCAGTCCCAATTATTTGTTTACCTTTGATCAAAATGATCCTGCCAAAAAAAAAAGTAAACAAATAATTGTGGCGTATGGAGTGGTAAATCAGTAGTATATAGTGCGTAATTACGGAGGAGTAGTTGGTTGATGATTTTTAGAGATCTTAAGAAGAAAATTTATGGAAACCGAGGGTTTTGTGGTTTAAAAGTTATTGAATTGTGGCTCAGTTATCATTTACTTGGACGGTTCGGAGTGAGTTTGTAGTTTGTTGGCGTGGATTAGAATTTTAGAGTAGTTTATGTCGCTATTTGGGAACCGAGGGGGAGAGTAGGTTAAGTGGAATAATTTATTAGATGTATTAGTACATCCTTTAGGATTAGGCATTTAGGCCACCTTTTTAAAGGTTACTGGATTGTTTAAGCTCAAAGTATCGACCCACGGGGTTCTGAGTTTTAACTTTGAAGAGGTGTTAGAAGGAACTTCAGTTTGATTGGGAGTGTGGTCCACTGTTTTTTTTTCCAATTTCCATTTTAGTGGATTGATTTTTTATCGATAAACATGGTAAAAAGAGAAAGTCTGGTTAAGGTTTAGACCCTGACATAAGGAAATTTATCTTCCTGAAATTGAGACTGATAGGTGACGGGTATTTTCTTTTAAAAGAAGAATTGTATGGTTGGCTCTGCGAACTTTGATAAAGCGGGACGTGTGCCATTAGGGCAATCGGAATGTTGGATGAATCACATTGATGGATTGGTCTATTGTGTGATTGTCTTGTAAGTTACTTCACAGGTGTTATTTGCATCACTATATGGGATTATGGCGAGTGGCTAAAGTGTGGATGGAAAGTTTTAAAGCTAGTTTTTTGTTGGTGTTACCTTGATGTGCGCGTAAATATGTGTAATTGGTAAGTAAAGGGCTACTCTACTCGTTGTGACAAGTTCGAGACTCTTCAAGTTGAGTTGTTCGTGGTTAGTGAAGCATAGGTTTCTTATACAGGGTTTGCGGCAGTTCTTATTTGAATTAGAAATAAATTGGCCCTTTCCTCCCACGCCTTTTTTGAAGGATTTTGGTCAGGCCAATAGAGGTGGCAATTGGGTTACTTGGAATGTTATGTGTCGGGTTAAAGCGAGTCATGTTATTTTGGGTTCAGGTTTTGTCGTGCCGGGTTCGAGTTTATGCCGGTTCCTAATTGGGTGATTCACCCTATATTTTATCGTATATTCATGTTTGGACCGATAAAACAATTTTTAGGTGCATGTATTATGGTTTTAACTTTTTAAGTTAAAATGTTTAAGCAAGGTTACCTGGTTCGGGGTTCGATTCGGTTCGAGAAACGGATTCGAGTTCGAAGAACGCTACCTATCCCGAACTGGGTTCGAAATTGATAAGGGGGTTATCAAATTTTGTGTTAAGGAGCAATTATCATAAAAGAATTATAAAATAATGTTACCTATGGACTACTGGTAGACAGTAGCTAGAAATTCTAAAGTATCCACTATCTAAAAAGTGAATTTAATATTACCTATAAGTGGCCCACTAACTGTACCTTTCAATTGCCAAGAAAGCTAACACCTTTCCATCCACTAGTAAAAGCTAGATAAAAAAATTAATATTTCACCCTTCCCTATAAATCTACCCCTTTAATTTACAATGTTCTTTCAACTTCTTCGTGGTTAATCTTCCTTTCACCTTCATTTAATGGCTTCTTGTGAATCCATTATTTTTTATTTTCAATTACTTTTAAAAATATGAGATTTGCTGTCTCTTTATTATCTCTATGGAGGAGTTCGCTTGTATCACCGTTCTAGGTCGCGAATTCCGGCGACCTGGGTCGCGAACGACCCCAGTTCGAGTACGGACGAACTGGTTCGTGGTTCGCGCCACCGAACTCCGAACCATGTAACAATGTGTTTAAGTTGATTGTCAATTCGGTCCTATTTGAACTATGCTATGCTAATTTGTTATCCTGTCATCAGTCATCCATCAGGTTGAGTTAATATCGGGTCACGAGTCATCTTGGACAGTATGAGCCATTCGGGAAAATAAGGTTGTTATCGGTTTAACCTTGGTTGGGTCAAGTTTCGTCGGTTTCGATTCACTCAATTTTCAGGTTATGTCTGGTCAGGTTTCCTGTTGTTTGGGTTGGGTCAGTTTTTGCGGCTATAATTGGGTGTAAGGTCTCTCTTACTTGTTGCAAGTCTTGATTATATTGGCTATGGGACTTGTATTGGCAGTCAAGTTTGGTGATGTGACGTCTAATTATTTTTGTGGTATGGTGCCAAAGGGCAATGTGGTGCTAATGGGAACCGAAACTAGGTCATGAGTGCTGTCCCCCATGAGCTATGTTACTACGACACTTCTCTTAGATGTCGTGTCACCGGTCTACACGACATGACACTTAGACACTTTACTGTAGACAAAAAATTGAAAACTTCCCACAAAATAGCTCGATGCTCCAACACGTGTCAGATTTGACACCGTGTCGTAGAGTTTGAGTAACACAGTTCCTGAGTCATGATGTCACCAACTAAGCTAGTTGACATTTGCTAATGATGTGACGATTAATATATACATGTGAACTGACAGTCTTTTACTTACTGTAGGTATTCCATGGACTGAGGAGGAACACAGGATGTTTCTTCTGGGGCTACAAAAGCTCGGGAAGGGTGATTGGCGGGGAATATCTCGTAATTATGTGATGTCAAGGACTCCCACTCAAGTTGCTAGTCATGCTCAGAAATATTTCATCAGGCAAAGCAACGTGTCCAAAAGGAAAAGGCGGTCTAGCTTGTTTGATATTGTGGCTGATGATGAGGTAACAAACTTTTTTCTGGTATTCAAAAAAATAATGTAGGCAATTTTGTTCTGGAAGGTGCATGGTAGACGATTCAGATTAACCAGCTTCTTATGACTGCTACAATAGATCAACATTGAGAGGCACTTGCCTATGACGGCGATTTGAGAAAGGGGGTTGGATATACTCCCTCTGCCACTTCACTATACAAAAGGCATAGAGTGTTTAGGGAGTCATTTTGCTTTATTACATCGTATTTTTAGTGCCAATGAATATTGAGTCTTTTGCCTGGTCTTACACTTGGTTTTTATTATTACTTTCACAGGGAGGCGGTGATACAGAAATGGTAGCGCATGACTTTCTCGCAACGCAACCTCTAGAAACTGATACAGAAAATCCCGACTCATTTCCTCCTGCTCCATCCCTTGATGAAGAATGTGAATCAATGGCATCTACCAACTCCAACTCTATGGAGCCAGAACTGGCGCCAGCTAAGCCGGAAACCTCACAAAGTTCATACCCAACTGACACCCCCCAAAACTATTACCCTCTTGTATATCCAACTTACGTTTCCCCATTTTACCCATATCCGATCCCACTCTGGACAGGCTATAATCCTGAGCCAGCTAAGGAAATGCATGAGGTGGTTAAGCCTACAGCAGTACATTCAAAGAATCCAATCAATGTCGATGAGCTGGTTGGCATGTCAAAATTGAGCTTGGGGGAAACAATTGGGAGCGGAGAGCAATCAAGTTTATCGAAGAAATTACTGGAAGGTTCCTCTAGGCAATCGGCCTTTCAGGCTAATCCCACCCCTAGCAGTTCAGGTATGAACCCTAGTGGAAGTCCGATCCATGCCGTGTGAGTGTGAAAGTGCAAGTTTAGTGTTGTTAGGTTTGGCTCAGAGCTCTTGAGCTCCACAGTTGTACTGTTAATATGAATGATAATATCTGTGCAGTTTGATTTCTGAGTTGTCTCCCCCTCTCTCTATCTTTTTTCTCAAATAGGTATCTTCCTTGGGATAATTTTTAGTTAGTTTGTTATTCTGTCAAAAGTCTATTCTTTACTGTGGTCTAAAATCGTGTGTATCGAATACAGTTGTTAACCCAAGTTTCAGTAAGTTTAACAGTAATTAAAATGTGTATATTATGTTGCAATTCTGCTATTTTTGTGGGAAATGTTGCATTCCTCCTGCTCTTGCTGTTAAACTAGGTGAAGGCAACATTACAGAAAAATGATACACAGAGACTCATTGTTCACTGATTGTATTCTGATTACTGAACATCATATCTAAACAAGATGAAGATCATCCTTGTCTGTGACAGCGCAAGTACTACCGTGCTAGAATTCCCGGGCTTTGATCTCAGTTGGATGTATAATTGACCTGTAATATACCATCCATTATTTCGTGTAGTTGTTTGTTATCTTCAGCTCCCTTTGGTGTACCTAAATAGAACCGGAACTGTAGTGCCTGACCTGTATTTTGACAAATTTGAACCGTTTGACAGGTCTACTTGTACTGTAATTGTGAAATCGTTTTGAATTGTTCATTTTCCGGTAAAATTTTTGATTTCTTTAGAAATAATGGCCTTTATTTATACTAAAGCAGCATAGAAAAAAGATGTCGCTTGCACTTGGTAGCTTGGATGGAACCGTCTTTCCCCCAAGTGTACAGGAAGTAAGTTCCTTGTACGTGGTCTTCTCCAACGAGCCTGAGCAAAACGCGACATTGTCACGACTCCTATACTTGCGCACAATGCACTAAGAAGAGCGTTTTGCATTGAGGCAGGCAAGAGCAGTGATCCTAGACATGCTAAAGCAAAAGAACCACAGGTCATCGTTATCACTCGATCCAGACAGAGACGATATGTGTGAATTCTAGATGAATTATGGTAGAGGAAGCAATAGAGGAAGAAGCAGACCAACGCGATGGAAAGTGTGATGGGTTTAGTGTGAAAAGGGGAGCTTAATTGATCTCCTTGATACTTGAGTTGAAGCAAATTAATGATAATTGAGGTGATGAAGGTGAAGATAGAATGATAGTTATGAGCATGATAAAGATTAGGTAATTGTTGGGGTTGTGAAATATAATTGGATCCAATAAATATGTTGAAGTTACTACTACTACTACGGCTGCTACTAACAGGCTGCATTTTAGAGCTGCTAGATACAAACAAAGGAATAGGGGATTTTGTTGATGGAAATAATGTTTCATAACATAACTGTTATTTATAGCTACACAAAGTTTTGTAAAATCTTGTGGGGTTAATGCTGTAGGAGCTGCGGGATGGCTCTGGGTGGGCTGGCGAGAAAACTTGGTGGTGAAGTGTATCACATCGTGTTGCAACTTCATCATTCTTTTGTTCAATGAAAGTTCTTCTTTGCCGTGGTATTTGATTCTGTTTTATGGTGCTCCTGAGTCTTCTGACATATCAAACGTGTTTAATACGCTTGAAAAGTGGCTCATCACCCTTCCTTACCCATTCATTATTTTAGGGGATTTCAATCAAGTGGAATTTCATACTGACAAATTTAGCAAAAACAAAGGTACTATTATAGGAGCAGATATATTTTGTAAATGGAAGATGGATAATAACTTAATAGATATTCCATTTAAAGGGCCTCGCTTTACGTGGTGTAATAATAGAAAGGGGACTCACAGAGTTTACGAAAGAATTGATAAGGCGTATGGATCAAAAGATTGGTTCTCCTACTTTCCGAGCTCCGGGGTTAAACATTATCCTATTCAAATCTCAGACCACGCGCCAATTGAGCTTGATCTTAAACTTACGGACTCTCGAAGGAAGAGATCATACAAAATAAAGTCGTGGAGTTTAGAGGATGAGAATTGTCTATCTTTAATTAGGAATAATTGGTCTTTTGTAGTTGAAGGTACTGCACAATTCAGATTAGCTAGAAAACTTTCTAAGGTTAGAAGTGTTATTAAGAAGTGGATGTTGGATAGGAAAAAAGAATGGAATGCTAAATGGGAGGATTTTGATGAGAAATTAGAGGTTGCAATGGAGAACACTATATCATATGGGTGTGAATCTTTTCATGAAAGGGCTAATTCGGATGTAATAGACTTTGCAAAAGCAACGGCTCTATACTGGAGCAACGCGCAAAAATAAAATGGAATATTGAAGGTGATACTTGCACTAAATACTTTTTCAACTGGGTAAAAGGAAGGGCATGTAGAAATTTTATCTGTGGAATCAAAGATCGTAACGGTGATTGGACATATGATGAAGACAACATTGGAAACTTATTTCAGAATCATTTCTATGCCCTCTTCAACCCGGAAAATAATAATAGTAACAGACCCTCTCAGGTTACGGGGATTTGCTCTATGTTTCAGGAAGTAAGGTCCAGAGTAAAAGAAGATGATAAAGACTATCTTAGCAAGGTTTTCTCAAGAAAGGAAGTCCGAAAAGCGGTGTTTCAGTGAGGACCTTTAAAATCCCCGGGACCTGATGGATTTCCTGCTCTCTTCTATCAAAGATGTTGGCATTTATCAAGTCGGACGTCACCAGCGCAGTACTTGCAATTTTAAATGGGGGTCAGGTGCTACAAGAGCTTAATCGTACATTCATAGTACTTATTCCAAAATGCACTTCACCTCAAAATGTTGAAGATTTCCGGCCAATAAGTTTATGTAATGTCATAATGCGTATTGTATCTAAATGCATCTCGAATCGATTAACAAGGGTTATGAAGTACTTAATTGGGCCGTATCAGAATGCATTCATTAAAGGGAGACAAATCTCAGATAATATTCTTATTGCTAATGAGTTGATTGATTATATAAATCATCACAAGTCTGGGAGTTCAGGGAGATTTGCTTTTAAAGCTGATATGAGCAAGGCATTCGATCGGGTAAGATGAGACTTTCTGGAAGGTACGCTAAATTGTTTTGGATTTCCTGATCTCTTCGTTAGGCTTGTTATGAGTTGTGTCACCTCTGTTTCATATGGAGTGCTAATTAACGGATCTCCCATGAGGCAATTTAAACCAAGGTGTGGCTTACGTCAAGGTGACCCATTATCTCCTCTTCTTTTTATAATGTGTATGGAGATTCTATCTCAAAATATCACTGCAGCACAAAATGAAGGAATTTTTGCGGAATATCGCCAGCAAGGAATTCGCCTAAAATATCTCATCTTTTCTTTGCGTATGACGCGATCTTCTTTTTAAATGATAAGGATGGGGCAAGCCATAGGCTTCATAAAATCCTGAAAAAATTTTGTGAAGCATCTGGCCAGGTAATTAACTCAAAAAAATCTGGAGTTCTTTTTAGCCCAAGCACATCTATGCGAGCGGCACAACAATGTATCAAGACTTTCAAAATTCCTAATAGCAATGGGTTAGGACAATATCTAGGAATTAAAACTGACTTTGGAAATTCAAGGAAAGAAATTTATAATACAGTGTTAGATAAAGTCAAAAAGAGAATCACCTCTTGGAATGCCATTTTCTTATCACCCGCTGGAAGACTGACCTTGATTTGTTCTGTTCTGTCCACCCTCTCCAATTTTACCCTATCGGTACTCAAAATACCGGTAAGTGTGGCAGATAGGATAAACTCCTTGCTGTCACATTTCTGGTGAGCAGGGAGTAAATCTTCAAAGACTATCCATTGGTGTAGTAGGAATTTTTTAAGTCTTCCAAAATCTGAAGGTGGTCTGGGTATTAGAAATATTAGATGTACTAACCAGGCACTTTTGGGTAAGGTGGTTTGGCGAATAATTCAAGATAAGGAATCCCTTCTAAGCCAAGTTTTCTATGATAAAATTATCCAGAATGGTGTTCTGACTGATACTAACTCAATTAAGAGATGTACACGGGCTTCATGGGGAAGAAGAAGCATAATTCATGGGTTGTAACTCATCATCCCAAATTTAGGATAGAAATTTGGAATCAATTCTAACCTAAACATCTGGAATGACAAATGGATTGCGGGTGAGGCCCCATCTCATATTACATCTTTTGGATTTCGGCCACCGAGCCAAGTAGAACATTTAAAGGTTAAAGATTTAATTTTACACACTTCTACTTGGGACTTTGAGGCAATATCGGAACTTTTTGAACCAATTTGGGCTAATAAAATTGGGGCTATACCAATATGCCAATCGAGAAAGGAAGATTACTTATTTTGGACAAAAAATTCAACGGGTATCTACACTGTTAAAAGTGGATATGCTCTTGCTCTAAAATCATATATGGAGAAAAATGGTTCACACAAGGATCGGCATAGAATTAATAATCCCATTAGGAATTTTTGTAGGAAAAGGCTATGGCATTGTCCTATTTCTCAAAAATGGAAGATTTTTCTATGGAAAGTGGTTACCAATACGCTTCCATTAAGAGAGGAATTTCTAAAAAGGGATATTGCTGTCGACTATTCGTGTCTGTTTTGCAAAGGAGCAATTGAGACGAACACCCATCTATTTCGAGACTGTGAACAAGTAAAAAAGATTTGGGCTGCATCCACTTTGGGAATATCTGTTACGAATGATCACTTCATTAGGATTGAAGAATGGATAATCAACTGGTTCAGTTATTTTGCACTTCCAAAAAATGATGAAGGGTCGGGTATGGTCGTTTTCATCTCCATACTATGGTCTATATGGTGCGTTCAGAATAGGCTTGTATGGGATGAACATGTTTACTCACCGCAATATTTTTTCCGGCTTCAAGAAAAGGAGGCCGCTTTAGCTATTAAGGCTTTGGATTATCTAAAATATCAGGGTTTAAATGAAAATATCTCATGTGACAATGATGGAAATACAATAAGAGATAGTATTAGGAATTTATATCCCTTCTACATGGTCGGGAAGGAATCAGGTTGCGCTATTACCCGCATTAAAGTAGACACTAGTTGGGCATCCAACTTAAATGCAGCATATGGATGGGTATCTTATAACGCCAATAGTACCCCGTTTTACTCAAACGCTTCTAAAATCAAAGCTGAAAATGCATCACAAGCTGAAGCAATCGGTATTCGTGGAGTACTTCAATGGGCACTGGAACAAAGAATTAATCATCTTCATGTGCAATCTGATTGTCTACTGGTTCTCAATCAATTAGCGGGAGTGGATCATGCGCAACATTCAATTGTCGATATCATCAGGGATATTGAAAATTTGTTATCTTTCTTTCACTGTTTATGTTTTAGTTTTATCCCTCGCAACCTTAATAAGTTGGCACATGAGCTGGCTAAAGGCGTGAGGGACTAGAAATAAGTCTACAACTTTACCGCTGCCGAAAAAAAAAAAGGATCGAATACATACAATAAATAAATCACAATTGACCATTAAAACAAGTAGTCAACTTTTTCCCAGTTGGATCTTCAGTACACCCCTAATCTAGAGCCACGTGCCCTGACGGAAAATAATCCAAGACTACTTCTATCGGCCAAGATTACTTCTTTCTATTCTTCCTATTTCTATCAGGGCCGAGTACAAAAACTTACTACTCGCCGCAAACTTCAAAAAGAGGAGTGGTACATGTGGACTAGGGAGGTTTTATATTACAACCAATTGATAATGAGAAGAATAGCTCCCTTAATTATAAAGTGACACTTGGTCTGAAGTAATAAGACGAGATTTTCTAACAATTTTACAGTTAGATGTAACCACTATTGAAAACAAGTTGATATAAGCTGTGGTTACATATTATCAAAAAGTGAAACCATAATCCCGTCTTATTTCTCAGACGGAAATGGTTCGTCTGAAATAAGAATTTGTGATAAAGTGATACTATTTTTCTTTCGCCTTAGCCTCTGATACCATGTTAAATTTGTTATCGGGCATGAGCTGCACCTCTAATAAGGACAGAGTTCGCTTCATAAGCCTAAGGAGGTTCTACTATAAAACCAATTAGCAATAGAGGGAGTAGCTCATTGCCTTATAAAGTGGCAAACTCTCTCATCTTTTATTAATGTGGGACAACTCACATGTAGAAATATTATGTTTCTTTACACTCCCACTCACATGTGACTATGTGAGGTCCATTTTAATCAGTCGGGGGAAATTTGTAGACCCGGTAAACATGTCAGTCGGGTCGGGTTCGAGTCAATTCGGGTTTGTCAATTTATCGGGTTAGTTCGGGTCGAGTCGGGTCCTTTCGGGTTTCGGGTCTGTTTCGGGTTTGTTGGTCGGGTCATTTTATGGTCAATTGTTATTTCAGTTCGGGTGGGATTAATTTGAGTCGGACTTCTAAGATATCCTAGTTTTGCCACGTGTCGTAATATAATGTTCAAGATAACCCTTTTTTATGTTATTGTATAGAAGTGTTTTAAGATATACTCAATATTAATCTGGTCAAATTAATGTAATAATATTAAATGTGACTTCAAGTTAGCTTGTGCGGGTCACTTCAGGTCATCAAAGTCGGGTCACTTTTTGGCGGGTGGTTTCAGATCAGATGTTTCGGGTCAAGTGGTTTCGTATCGGGTTGTTTAGGGTCGGGTCAGTTACAAGTCTAGTAGAACTCGGGTAAGTTCGGTCCGGGTCGGGTTATATTTAGGCTTTTCAACTCGGGTTAGTATCGGGTCTTGGGTCGGGTCATTAGGATTAAATTGCTTTTGCCAGGTCTAGCAATCTAACACCTCTTGCAGCTGTCAAGTAAACCAGTGTTATTTTTCAACGGCTGCGATTTCTTGGCCCAATGTTTTTTTCTTTTGTTTTACGCCCACATCTTTTTTTACCATGGGCTCTAGATCGCTCTAATACCATGATAAATGATCCATCTCAACCAAAACCTTAAGGTGATAGTTGAGACCTATATATTATAGCGTTATTTAATAAGAATAATCCAACCTATGTCCCTCCTTCCCATTTTAATCCCTCCTATACTTTAACTCATATTAATATGATCTATGCACCCTTGTTTCTCATTTTGAAATTTTGGAAGTTCAACCTATTGAACAGGTTACCCCTTTTATGAATATATTTTTTAGGGTTATTTAATAAGAATAATCCAACCTATATCCCTCCTTCCCATTTTAATCCCTCATATATATTTTAACTCATATTAATTTGATCTATGCACCCTTGTTTCTCATTTTGAAATTTTAGAAGGGCAACCTTTTGAACATGTTTTTTTACGGAAGATGCTACGGTTACACTCGGTGTATAGAATCTTCTATACACCACCAATTAAAATTTAACATGTAAAAGAATATATTTGTAGTTTTATGGGGGAAACAAATTCATTATTGGAGGGAAAGAAGAGAGGGAAAATTTGAGGAGTTTTATTATTTTTGGTATGATAATTAATAATAATTAAATATAATATTAAAGTTTTAAAAATATTTATCAATTACTCCTAAATTATCTCCTAAATTTTTTACCCTAATGACTATACAATTACTTTTTTTAATTAAAAGAAAAAAGAAAAAAAAACTAAAATTAATTCACACAGAATCTTTTCGATTGTTTCTTCTACGTAAACCTATTTTTAACTTACAGTATAATATATAATATATTACAATAACCCTTTTATCGAATAAATCGGATAATTCCATTATAATTACATTAAACGATTGCATTTCACAAATCTCATAAAATTATTATTCATATAGTTACGTTCGATCGATCGCTTTTAGTATAAAGTCTCATAATGCGATCATTTTGTTAAAATACGTTAAATCGATCACAATTATCATTAAATCACATAAAATGATTATTTTAATTTAGTAAACCACCAACGTTAAATAAAGCACGTTTTATTTCTACGCTATAGACTGATTTTCATACAATTACATTTAAACTAGCACATTATCCCTTTTGTCATGACATTAAGCGGTCATTATTCTATTACTTTCAATCAATGACATTTGTCATCACGTTCATTATTCTATCATAATTACATAATTCTTTGTTTATTTCGCATAACCCTAAACTCTACCCGAAACATGGAACCGTAGGAAACCCTAAAACCTAAGACATATGAACCGTAAACTCTAAAACTCTCTAATTAGTTTTGTACATGATAATTTAAATTTGTACGTAGTTGAGTAATCTCACGGCTAAGATTGCAAATGTTCTTTTGTTTTGTTAATAATAACAAGGTTTTACTAACGTTATTTTTTAATTAATAATCTAGTTTTGTATAATTAAATTAATAACGTTAACAATAGTTCTAACGTCATTGTGACTAGACCCGGCCCGAATGACCCAACCCAAAAAGGCTGACCCGAGACCCGAAACTAATCCGAATTGCAAAACCCGAATATAACTCGATACCCGAATTAACCTGACCCGACCCAAACTTGACCCGAAGTGCGTCGACCCAAAACTGACCCGACGACCCGAGATGACCCGATTCGAAACCACTAACCCGAAAATGACCCAAAAAAATATAACTCTAATTGAACAAAAAAAACTTGAAATGACTATATGCATCTTCTTTTTCTTAATTATTCACCCGAAAATGACCCGAACCCGAAACTGACCCGATCAACTTACCCAAAAACCACCCGAAATCCGAAACAACCCGACCCGACCCGAACTAACCCAATAATATGATAAACCCGACCGAACTGGCCTGACCCGAATTGGCCCGAGCCGAACCCGATCCGATTGACCCGTTTGCCAGGTAAAAGTGTGACTAATAATAGCGTAAGATTTGTATACTTAGTAGAGTAAAACATGGAACACGAAGATTGATATTATTCTATTTAGAACACAGAAGTTCCTATGGTTCATTAATAATGTAAATGTTTTACTTACATGAATTCCTATTAATAACGTAATATTTGAATAATTTGAACTAGTTTAATTTCCCGTGAAAACCACGAAATTTTTCTAGTTTTTTTTATTAATAGATGCTAACAAATGTACTACTTTTTTTAGTGGTTTAATATTCACAACATTATTTACGAAGTAGTATTTTTTTTAGTTGTACATCCTCTATTATTTTTATTTGACTTTTGTAGCCGAATAATATCGTTTTTGTTCGATGTCTAAATGATATTTGTCTTAGTCTACAAGTTTAAATGATTAATAAAGTACAGTAAATAGTATTAACCATAGTTATATACTTATATTTTGATTGTTTGAAGATAAGAATCAAAAATATTTTTCACTCATTTTCTCTTAACCATTGTAAAAATAAGAACAATTTGAATGAGATGGTAATAGATAAAAACATTGATATTCATGCAACATTCTCACTTTACAAAAATCACAATTATAAGATATTTCACTATTTGGTAGTCAAAATACAAGCAAAATATAATTTTACCTTTTTTTAACCGACTCATGAAAAATATGTGAAGAACTTTACTTTCATTAAACTTGCATTTGTTATGTTGTTAATTTCAATCCTAACAAATTCACTACACATTAACAACTAATGAATACATTAAAAACTTCTCACATTGTATCAATATCAAAAATATATGAGACTAAAAAGTTAAAGTTAATAATAATTTGATCACTTCATCAACATTCACCAATGTAAAGAACAAACAATACGGTACAAATGCTTGTTAGATTCTTCTTTTTTCTACTTTCCCTCTTATATCTTCATTTTCCTTATATCATTGGACTATAACCCGCTATAAAAGAAAAGATGGGAAAAGATTTAAAAATCAATCAAATGAAAATAAATAGGTAAGAAAACATAGTTCTCCGTCATTTTTTTGGTAGGAATGTGTTAGATTATCAATTGATCTTATTTTATATGTAAATTTGGTGAATTGGTTTTATTACGGTAGGATATGAAAAGTTTGGTATGAAAGATGGATAATTTATGATTATGAGGTATAATAATGTTTGGGAGATGGAGTCTTACAATTTAATTAGTGTATTGATTAATACTTTGCCTTTTTATATTCTGTTTTTAATATTTTGGTTAAATTTGATTTAAAGAGAGAGAATTTGTGATTATGAAGTTGAGTAATGTTTTAGGAGATGAAGGTTTACAACTTATTAAATATATTGACTACTACTTTGCCTTTGTATTTTTATTTATTTTTAATTTTTTTTTTTAACTTTAACATGGAATTGTACTTTACAATGAAGTGGTGGTGCGTCGGATCTAGTAAGATACACCTGTTACGGAATTCGCACTTGTTATATATACGTACATACATTCTATAGCCGTGAGGTCTGGAGAAGAGGCTGGTGCGCCGGGGCCCGGGGGAACAAGGGTGACAGGGTGATCGTCGGCGGCGGTAGGTTTCACGGCGTGAAGAGGCAGTCGCGTGGTGATACAGACTTGTCGGCGGTGACGGTAGATTCAAGCTAGTCATAATATTGAGTAAGAGTAATCTTTCTTTTTTTGGCAGATGATCAAAGAAATAAAAATGGAAAGAATAAGAAAATATATATGATTAAGTAATATTTACAAAATTTGGAAATTATATTTGCAAATTTTTAAATTTCAAATTTTAAGTATTAAAATTTTGCTCTCAAAATATAACAAAATAGATTATATCTCATTTCTCACTGTTGCCACGTGTCATAACGTTACTCGCGGTGTATAGAAGATTCTATACACCGAGTGTAACCGTAGCTTTTTCGGTTTTGTAGTGTCTCTTACTCTCTCTCCTTACTTCCAACATTTTTCATCTTCATCAACGAAAAGAACCCATCTCCAAATATCACCCTCGCAATCTCACATCTTGTTCCACATCCGACATTACACATTCAACCCTACTGTGAAACAGTTCGTTAGAAAGGCATGTACATATGTTTGTTCACATGTTGATACTTGTATATAAACAATAGTGCTGTACATATGTTCTAACTTAATAAACACTTTCCTTATTTACGTCCTTCTCTCTAGATATTTTCTCCCTCTAAACATTTTAGTATTCTCCATAATTCATCATCACAATATTCTTAAATCCGCCATAGCTATGAGATCAAGCTCCGCTGCTCATCTTCACATGGTATCAGAGCAGGTTTAATCCTGTCTCTGCATACGCATTTATTCTTTCTGATTCAATTCATTTTTCAATCAGAATTTTTCAATCACAAATTCGAAACCCTAATTTTTGGGGAAAATCCTAAATTCTCAAGAAAATCCTAAAAATTCAATTTATTTGTTCTTAGTTTTCTCAAATTCGATTCCTTTTCTTGATTCGCATCAACAGAAGTTGTTAATTTCGCGAAATCGATTCAATTAAGACTAGCAAAATGCCGGAAAACGAAGCGGAAACATATCAGAATCCTTATAACGATCCTCTCTACTTGTCACAATCGGATTATCCTTCAATGAAACTGAGTGACACGATCTTCAATGGCAAGAATTACTCTCAATGGAGTCGAAGTGTTCTTCTTGGACTCGGTTCGAAGAATAAGCAAGGGTTTGTTACTGGAAGTACTCCTAGGCCTGAAATCACCTCGCCAAAGCTACAACAATGGATACGTTGCGATTCAATGGTGCGGTGTTGGATACTTCATTCAATTGCAATTGAGATTAAGGAAGCATTCACTTTATCGAAGACTGCTAGGCTGTTGTGGATCGATGTGCAGGAACGATATGGATAATCTAATGGACCTCTATTGTTTCAATTGAAGAAAGAAATCAGGAGTATTTCTCAAGACGGTGACTCAATTGCAGAATACTTCACAAAACTTAAGCGTCGCTGGGATGATATTGAAGAAATCGAAGCATTTCCTGAATGTAATTGTGGTATAATGGAGAAATGTTCTTGTAATATCTTGAAGAAGATTCTCGAAGCTGCTTCAAAGGAGAAACTGATTGCTTTCTTAATAGGATTGAACAATTCTTATGAACATCTCAGAACTAATATTCTCTCTATGGAGCCTCTACCTAATATAAACAAGGCGTATTCCATTCTACAACAAGTTGAAAGTCATAAATCTATCTCTCTGTTTCTGCAATCTACTCCTGATGCAAGTGCGTTGAATACAACTAGGTCGGATTTTTCTAAGAACAGTGGTTCTCCAGGAACATGGAATGTTTGGAAACGTGATGGTAAGAAGCCAAGGCTGGGTGATAAAGCGGAAAGATGGTGTTATGGTTGTAACAAGGCTGGTCATACACCAGACTTTTGTTTCAGACTACATCCAGAGCTACGAGCTGGATATCTTGCAAGGAAAGCAGCAGGGTTTCCGAAGCAATACAATGGATCTAATAGCTATCATAGTTCCAAATTTGTGGCCAATGCAGCTGAAGTTTATGATGAAACTCCACTTGATGCTGGTACTTCTCACTATTCTGTCTCAAATAATTCTAAAGGAAATGATCATATCCAGGTTGATCCAGCCCTGGTTTCTGCAATTTATCAACAAGTGATGCAAGCTATTCATTCTAAGGATGCTGGCTCTTCTATGGATTATAATACTTCTGCAGTTAATTTTGCAGGTATTATCCTTGCCACTAATGTTGTTTCTGACATTAATGCTTCTAATCAAATTGATTGGATACTTGATTCTGGTGCTACTGATCATATGACATCCCATAAATCACTATTTCTCTGCCTGAAATTGTTGTCTAAACCTGTTCTTATTGGCTTGCCTGATGGTTCAACTAAAGTAGTGAAATGTTTTGGTGATATACAAGTCAGTCCTCAGATTATTCTTAAGGATGTGTTGTATGTTCCTGAGTTCCAACACAATTTGTTGTCTATTGGGAAGTTGATTTCTTGTTGTGGTATGAGAGTATTTTTTGACAATCACCAGTGTGTGATACAGGACCAGGATAACAAACTGGTGGCTGCATGTCAAAAGGAAGGAGGACTTTATAAGTTCAAGCAACATGATTTTAGTTTTGGACAAGAGTCTCTTATAAATATAAGGAATACTGATAATTGTAGACATCCTGATAGTAATGTGAAAACACATTTGTGTTCGTTTAGTAGTGGTCTTGCTTGTTCTAAGATTGATAGATGTGTTGTACATAGTAAGTTGGAATTAATGCATGCTCGTCTTGGTCATACTTCCAATGTAAAGATGCAACATATTCCATTAATAAATAAAGAAGGTTTAAAGGATTATGTGTGTGAAACTTGCATAATGGCAAAATTGCATAGAATGTCTTTTGAGAGGGATCAGTCTAGAGCTAATCATATTTTTGACCTCATACACATAGATTTATGGGGACCATATAAAGTAGCTAGTCTTACTGGTGCACACTACTTCCTTACCATAGTTGATGATCATTCGAGGGTCACATGGACTTTTTTATTGAATAATAAAGAACAAGTTCCTTCCACCATAGAAACCTTTCTGGCACATGTTGATACTCAATATGGACTTTATGTTAAGAAAATTAGGAGTGATAATGGAACAGAAATAGTTCAGGAATTCTGTCTCCAGTTTTTTGCTAAAAAGGGGATTTTGCACCAAAAGAGTATTCCTGGGGTACCTCAACAAAATGGTAGGGTGTAAAGGAAACATCGTCATCTCTTAGAAACTGCTAGAGCTATGAGATTATATGCAAACTTGCCTAAGAGGTTCTGGGGTGAGTGTCTTTTAGCTGCAACATACATTATTAACAAGTTACCCACTGCTGTTTTGGGATGGAAAACCCCTGTTGAGGTGTTAATGAGAAAGCAGGCTACTTATGAGGAGTTAAGGGTCATTGGTTGTTTATGTTTTGCATTAATTTCTGCAAGACATAGAGATAAGTTTGATGCAAAGGCTAGAAAATGCTTGTTTTTGGGGTATCCTTTCGGACAAAAAGGTTATAAACTTTATGACTTGGAGTCTCATAAAATCATTGTAAGTAGAGATGTGATTTTCAATGAGACAATATTTCCATATAAGACACAGGAAACTCCAAGTGTTATTAATATCACTTCTGAAGAAACTGAACCCCATTTTTTTCTTGATGATTCTGATCCTATTCCTCCAAATAAATCCAATAATAATTCCATTCCACATACAACACAACAACCTGGTGAAATCATTCCTAACAATGATACCACCACATCCTCCACTCCTAGAATTCTTGAGGAAACTGTACTTGTTTCCAGAAAATCACAAAGAAATGTGAGACCACCCAGTGGCCTTCAAGATTTCATTTGCCCAACTCTTCAAAAGCATAATTCATTTTCAGTCTTTGATCTGGCCACATACCCACCAGATATGACTGCCTCATTGAACAACGTTATGGCTATTCATGAGCCTTCATCTTATAAGCAGGCTCAATCTGATCCTAATTGGGTGCAAGCAATGCAGCATGAACTAAGTGCTTTAGAGAACAATGCGACATGGGAATTAACAAGTTTACCACCTGGATTCAAAGCCATATGGTCTAAGTGGGTCTTTAAAGTCAAGTTCAAGCAAGATGGGACTGTTGAGAGGTATAAAGCAAGGTTGGTGGCCAAAGGCTATAACCAAATTGAGGGAAAAGATTTCAAATACACTTTCTCCCCTGTAGCTAAATTTACTACAGTGAGAGTGTTATTATCAGTAGCGGTTGCTAGGGGTTGGCACATCAAGCAATTGGATATTAACAATGCTTTTCTTCATGGCTTTCTTGAGGAAGAAGTTTATATGCAACCTCCTGAAGGCTATCTCAAAGCAAAACCAGGTCAAGTTTGTAAGTTACAACGATCTCTTTATGGACTTAAACAAGCATCTCGTCAATGGAATGTGGAGTTAACAAAGTTACTTTTATCCCAAGGGTTTGTTCAATCCAAGCATGACTATTCTCTTTTTGTGAGAGATGCACATGGATCTTTTGTGATGGTGTTAGTTTATGTAGATGATTTACTCATCACTGGTTCAGATAGTGACTACATGATGCATTTGAAAAAGGTGCTTGACAAAGCTTTCACTATCAAGGATCTAGGGGATGTGAGATATTTTTTAGGGCTGGAAATTACCAGGTCAGCAGAGGGCCTTATGCTCAACCACAGAAAGTATGTTCATGACCTTTTGCATGATGCGGGAATGGACAATTGTACTCCAACACCCTTTCCTTTACCAAGGGGTTTAAAACTATCCATTGAAGAGGGCAATTTACTGCCAGACCCAGAAGTCTACAGGAAGATTGTTGGGAAATTGCTCTATCTCAATTTAACTAGACCTGATTTGTCATATTCAGTGCAACATCTCAGTCAATTTCTGAGTGCCCCTAGAGAACCACATCTTAAGGCTGTCACCCATGTATTAAGATATCTACAAGGCACAAAGGATGCAGCATTGTTTTATTCTGCTGATAATGACCTCAGCCTACAAGCGTTTTGTGACGCTGACTGGGGGGCCTGCCAGTTCAGTTGTAGGTCTATGACCGGGCAATGTGCTTTTCTTGGTAAATCTCTCATTTCTTGGAAAACCAAGAAACAAAAGACTGTGTCAAAGTCATCCACAGAATCTGAATATAGAGCTATGTCGTATACGGCTGGAGAGATTGTCTGGTTACAAGGTTTATTGCAAGACTTCAAGGTCAATGTACAGCAACCCATACCTCTGTTTTGTGACAACAAGTCTGCCCAACACATAGCCGCCAATTCCGTATTTCATGAAAGAACCAAACACTTGAACATAGATTGTCATTATGTTAGGGAAAAGGTTCAAGAAGGGTTAATCATCACCAAGTATGTAACATCTCAATGTCAGTTGGCAGATCTACTAACAAAGCCCTTAGGGCATCAACAACATTTTTTTCTCTCCTCCAAGTTGGGACTGCTATTTGATCCTCATTTAGCATTCCCACCTTGAGGGGGATGTGAAACAGTTAGTTAGAAAGGCATGTACATATGTTTGTTCACATGTTGATACTTGTATATAAACAATAGTGCTGTACATATGTTTTAACTTAATAAACACTTTCCTTATTTACGTCCTTCTCTTTAGATATTTTCTCCCTCTAAACATTTTAGTATTCTCCATAATTCATCATCACAATATTCTTAAATCCGCCATAGCTATGAGATCAAGCTCCGCTGCTCATCTTCACACCTACTCACCTACCTTACTCCTACCCTCACTCTCCTGCCTCCCCACCCCCTCCCACCACCCCGACTCCTCCGCCGCATCTCAACCGTATACAACCTCGTCATTCTCATCTCCTTCACAATGCAACAAAAAAGAAAAAAACAAATCGTGTAGTAGTATGAGTAACTATAGTGTCAATTGGAAGGGAGAGAAAGGAGGTATCTTTATTTTTATCTTTATCAACATGTCGCTGGGAATTGACAACAAGTCAACACTACAAGTCATTGTTGTTGAAATTAAGAAGTTGGTCCTCCAAAAATTCCTCGGTGCCGGAGAAAAATGAACTGAAAAGGGGGAATTGCATAAAATCATGTTAGGTGTGATTGTGAGAGAACCTTCAGTATACCACCCATCTCCGTTTTTCAATTCTTAACACTTTAAGAAACGCTGGAAACCCAAAATCAGTTTGTTTGAGTTGTGTTAAGATTCTTGAAATGACTCAACTTTAAGAGTGCATGGCTTGGTAAGTTTATTGAAATACGGATTTGAATCAAGTTTTCTCATAAGTTTAATATGATGTTGTATTTGATTTTTTTTGTTCTAGCTTAGTGTGGGAATTTTGAAAATTGAAATTAGGATTTTAAGAGTGCAATTCGTTGATTGCAATAGGGATCTATATAGATGATTCTGGTAATTTTCAGCAAAGATATTGAAGGTAGAAGATGAAAACCTTAAAGAAATAAGGAAGGTAACCGGTTAGAAAATAACTTTTACGGGTTATAACAGGTAAACAATAAGACCGGTCTATTATAAGAAAATAAATGCATAGTTCAGATTAATAAGAATTAAATTATAGGACAGCTTAAAATGAGAAGGAGGAACATAGGTTGGATTATTCTCATTAAATAACCATATTTTGATGACAATCAATACTAGCCTTATACCTTCCCAACCATTCCATCCCGACAATGACCTCAAATCCGTATAAATAAAATTCAAATAAATTTACAGGGAAGTCTACCTCTTCCACAATCATGGACACACTCTTGAACAATTTACGACGCGAAAAATACTCCCCAGGCTGTATGAATACCTCATCTTTTACAGATTCGCTCTCCTCAAGACCCAAAATCATTACGTGACTCTTAGACACAAAAGAATAGGGTCGCCCCCGAATAAAATAAAATAAAAGACGGAATATTCTTAACGAGAAAAGTATCAGTCACCACTTGTGCATTGTCCTCAGTTGCTTGTTAGTCCATCATGAACAATTTGCTAATGCTCTTCTGACCCCCCCCCCCCCCCCACCTTGAACGGCACTAGCTGATGCTACAAATTTTGATGCCGAACCCTGGTTCACATTGTTGTTCGGACGCTGATAGCCCATACCATTGCGATTGTAGCCCCTACCATTTGCACTCTGGTTCCCTATTCAGCTCCACGACCCTGAAAGACGACTGCTCACTATGCTCTGTCCCTATCCACCGCCGTAACCACCAGCTCTAGAATAAGATCTGGTGGAGTTGCCTCCTCCTTTACTCTCTGCCATCCTATCCTATTTCCACTCATAGCCTCCTTATCCTCCTTGGTCACGTGTGCCCTTCGCTCTGTTTGTCCCGTCCTATCATAAGCATGCTTAGGTCGGAAACCACCCATGGAGGTAGTTTATCCATGACCCTAAAGATCAATCCCTTATCAAACTTATCTGCTAGAGCCTTCTGACTCCACTGCATGTCATCCGCATAACTTGCCAGCTCGGTGAACTTGTTGTAATAATCCGTAACAGTCATATCCTCCGTCATTCAGAACGAGTCAAACTCAGCCCTCATCTTACCCCTGACATGCTCGGGCACAAACTCTGACCTCATCTCCAATTTAAATTACCCCCAAGGTATCGAATCATCCCCATGCTCCTTATAGTACTCCCTGATAGGTATCTTCTCACGAAACCACCACTTCCCCGCTTGACCTTTCAGGTAGAACGCATCTTGATCTATTAGCAAATGCTCAGGGCACTTGACAACTTCAAAGATACTCTCCATATCCTTGTGCCATTTGTCCAGCAGATTCGGTGCACCTCTACCGTCGTACGTAGATGATCGGTGACGGGCGATAGTAGTGCTTATGGTAGTAGCATCAACTACTACCTATTGGTCCCTCCCCCATACCCTTTAGGGCGTCGATGAGCACCTCATTCTGCTCGAGCAACCAAGCTACCTCCTAAGGACTCATCTCAGCAGCCTAGACAATGCACTAGCTTTCTTTGGCGCCATCTCAACTTCAAGAAGAAAATTAAACGTAAGCATAAAGCCCACGGCTCAAAACGAATACGGACACTCACCAAGTGCACTCGGTCGAGTGCCTGAAACCACTCGGTCGAGTCACACGCACTCGATCGAGTACACATCGTATTCGGCCGAGTTCCCAAAAACAGTAGCTGCCCAAACTTTACAAAAAAATGTACTCGCTCGAGTGAACATGTCGCTCGATCGAGTACGACCTATTCGGTCAAGTGCCTACTCACACTCGACTGAGTGCCAAAAAATAAACATCCATCACATACCAGACCTCCACTCTTTCGAGTGTCCACTACTCGGTCGAGTCTCATGCCTCACTCGGCCGATTCACGCAGAAACACGCTACCAATAAAGTACAAATTCATATATACTCAAATCATAACACAATTCTATAATAATAACACAGGTAATAATAACACAGGCCTTTCATGCTTCTACTCAATTTCGCATTCATAACATCTTCCACCACTTAACTCATCAATCACATCACACAAATAAGCCCCCGACACATCCCCATGGTTACCGACTAAAATTTGTAAGGGCGAATTTGAAAATTTGCGACTTTAGGACGTCTCCCAAGTCTCTGCGGTAGCTCCCCACAACTCGTACCCGAGTTCATTTTATTTGACACACCTATGTTAATTAGGTTCATTGGTTTTAGGTTCCAAAATCGTCGCTCTGATATCACTTTGTAACACCGCCATCTAACAAAGAGCCTTACTAAGGCCTTCCTGAGTGAACAAGGATGCTACCATCTCGGTTGCCCGAGATATATAATATCAAATAGACATTTATTAAAATCAATTTAAACTGAATACATTGTCTCAAACCAAAGTAAACTAAGTCTAAATTTAAAACTCAAACTACTGATAGTTTAATATCTAAGAACACCGCGGAAGCTAGACTCATCATCATTGGCATCCCCCTTCAATCCCACACATGTTCAGCAAAATACCTGCTAGACTCCTGCTTACCATTCCCCAATGGATCACAACAGTTTTGAAAATATAAACGGGGTCAATACTGTGGGAAATATCGGTATACTCCCTTTAAATAATTCGGATTATAATGAAATTATAACTATATGAATTTCTAGTCATAAATGAAATTGCATAATATAAAACAAGAGATTAAGAAATAACCTTCGGTCCTAGTAAAAGGCCTAAGAACAAATACCAAAGTAGTTATTCTCCTAATCGTTGCACCCAAGATGATTCAAGAAATGCCTTCGTCGTGCTAGAACGAATACCCAAAAAATTACTTCTAATTTTGTGTGTATATTGATGATGAATATGAAGATGAATGAGAGAATCAAAAATCCGAATTTTTCTTCTCCTCTTTTTCTTTTTGTGCCGTGAGATTAGTTATTAGGGTTTTATTTTTTTTCTCCTTTTAATCTCACATATACCGTGAGATTGGTAGAGGAAAGCCTCAAAAATCAAAACCCTAGTTTCCTTATTTATCTCAACCTCTATTAGGTAGTTAGCATATAATTTAATATGTACATTATGTAATATGTATTCTAATTATTACTAGTAATGGACCATCACATAAACCGAGTAATGCCGGACCAATACACCATAATAATATCGTGTAATACATATCCGTCAACTTAAATATAACAGTTTACATTTAGTTTAGACCAACATTATATACATTGATTAAATATAACATTTTATATTCAATTACCAGCTAACATTATTTAATCGTTATTAAATAATCGTATCATCATCACATTTGACTAACCTTTTAGTCAAATACATCGACTAACCTTTTAGTCATTTAATAAGGCATCAATATGATTATTTTCTCAAATAATCACATCTCTCAAACACATCCTTTAGGTGTGACTTTTAGGGATCAGTTGATCACCATCATCTGTATGACAATAACGTCAAACTTATCTAGCAAGTCAACCGTTATCGATAAACGTTAATCAACTGATTATAATACAAAGTATACCCTGTGAACCTTAGCTGTTATCACACTAACTGTGGAGGACACTAGCTCCAACAATCTCCCACTTGTCCTTACAAGTGTATGTGCGATAACCGATTCTCATATCCTTAAATTTCTCCCACTCAATGTAAAACAATTTGCAAAGTCCGCATTCACAAAGGTCGTATTTTACAAGTGATCAGTATCAAGAGTGGTTTTCCCGACTAGAGAGTAACTCAACTGATAAACGAATCATTATTCGAGCATGGCCATGCATTTCAGTTACTACTCCTCGAGTGGCCCTGAGAAATAACAAAACCTGATAAAGGGTTGGATATTTTCCTCAACTCGAATCCTGCAGATGTAAGCACAGTATGAAATGACCCAGTAAAAATCTGCTTGGCCTCCTGTTACGGTCGACCGTGAGAAAGAAACCAAAGTCACCCAAAAACTGCGTTAATCTCAAGAGACAGTCGATAGTCAAAAGAATCGACTCTAGGAACACTATGGACGTCCAATCCACGACCTGGCACCGAATGTTGTTAAACATTTAGGACTCCATAACGTCGTCACGAATTACAATGTCCTACGAGGTATCCTTATAACTCGTATTTGTGATCGATCAGTCAACAGTTTGACTTATGGCTCGTTGAACCCACCATCAATCGACTTAACAATATAATAGCCAGAGTTATCAGCTCATGTAGGCGATTACGGACCAAAACACATATAATGTTATTCAGTTCACTTTGTGGTGTTCAATGTTGTCCATACAATCCACATGAAAAACAAAATATGAAAACAATACGATGAAGTTATTATTAGTATATGAAAAAGATGTATCTAATTCATACAAACAGCTCATACAACTCAGGAACACGTTTAATTCCCATGGAAGTAACGTGCCCTACATGCTTATCATGTCTTAATGGTTTAGTGAGAGGATCTGCTATGTTATCATCCGTAGCAATCTTGTCTATCACTATCTCCTTTTGCTCCACGTAATCTCTGATCATGTGAGCCTTCCGAAGTACATGTTTAGATTTGTTGCTAGACTTAGGCTCCTTAACCTGGAAGATGGCACCTCTATTGTCACAATAGATGGTGATCGGGTCATTCGAACTAAGAATTATGGGAAGTCCTTGTAAGAATTGACGCATCCATATAGCTTCCTTTGCAGCCTCTGAAGCGGCATAGTACTCGGACTCAGTCGTAGAATCGTCTATAACACTCTGCTTGGAGCTTTTCCAGCTGACCGCAGCGCCATTAAGAGTAAATACGAATCCAGACTGAGATTTCGAGTCATCCCGATCCGTTTGGAAGCTAGCATCTGCGTAACTGGTTGCGCAAAGCTCAGTCTCTCCTCCATAAGTCAATACCCAATCCTTAGTCCTCCGTAGGTACTTAAGGATATTTTTAACAGCCATCCAATGTGTTTCACCTGGATTGCCTTGGTACCGACTTGTCATACTCAAAGCATATGCCACGTTTGGACGTGTGCATATCATGGCATACATGATCGATCCTATAACTGATGCATAAGGAATTCGACTCATGCGCTAGACCTCTTCAGATGTCTTGGGTGCCTGAGCTCTACTCAAGTGCATCCCAGACGTCATTGGAAGATACTCTTCTTGGAGTTGGTCATGCTGAACCTTTCAAGAATCTTATCTATAGAAGACTCCTGACCGAGTGATAACATCCGTCGTGATCTATCTCTATAGATACGGATTCCCAATATGCGCTGTGCCTCGCCCAGATCTTTCATCTGGAAATGGTTCTTTAACCATACCTTAACCGAAGATAAGAGAGGAATATCATTCCCTATCAAGAGTATGTCATCAACATACAATATCAAGAAAACGATTTTACTCCCACTCGACTTGACATATAAGCATGGTTCCTCAACCGATCGAGTGAAACCATTATCTTTTATGACTTGGTCGAAACGATGATTCCAACTCCGAGAAGCTTGCTTAAGTCCATAAATGGAACTCTTAAGCTTGCATACTTTCTTAGGATTTTTGGGGTCTATGAAACCTTCGGGTTGTACCATGTACAACTCCTCCTCCAAATAACCGTTTAAGAAGGCGGTTTTCACGTCCATCTGCCAAATTTCATAGTCATGAAAAGCGGCAATCGCTAAGATTATCCAAATTGAACGCAGCATGACTACGGGTGCAAAAATTTCATCATAGTGCAATCCTTGCACTTGAGTGAAACCTTTTGCCACTAGTCGTGCCTTATAGGTGTCTGGTTGTCCCCCTACGGAATGCTTTAAATTGTAAAGCCATTTGCACTGAAGAGGCCGAACCTTATCAGGCAAATCAACCAGATCCCATAGGTCATTCTCATACATAGAGTCCATCTCGGGTTGCATGGCCTCAAGCCATAGCTTTGAGTTGGAACAGGTCATGGATCCTTTATAGGTAGCGGGTTCGTTTTTCTCTAGGAGCAAAACATCGTCTCTATCGTTCTCCTCGACCATACCAATGTATCTGTCTGGAGGTATGGAGACTCTACACGACCTTCTAGGTTCGTCAGGAATATTAACCGCAGCAGAAGATGAAGGAACATCTTCCTCCATCGATTGCTCGGTTGTTGGTTCTTGAATCTCCGACAGATCGAAGGTTTTATCACTCGTCTTGTTCTCGAGAAATTCTTTCTCTAGAAACTTCGCACTAGCCGCAACAAAAACACGTTGTTCGGTAGGCGAATAAAAGTAATGACCAAACATTATTTTTGGATAACCAATAAAGTATGTCTTGACCGATCGCGGTCCGAGCTTATCCTCGTGTCTCCACTTGACATAAGCCTCGCAACCCCAAACCCGAATAAAGGACAAGTTAGGGATTTTTCCCTTCCACATTTCAAATGGAGTCTTGTGAACAGCTTTAGACGGACTTCGGTTAAGTATAAGAGCAGCTGACAAAAGAGCATAGCCCCACAATGAATCATGCACTACCTTGTGACTCATCATGGATCGAACCATATCAAGTAATGTTCGATTTCTCCGTTTGGACACACCATTTAATTGAGGTGTTCCAGGTGGAGTTAACTGTAGTACTACACCACAATTTTTAAGGTGTTGATCAAACTCATTCGAAAGATATTCGCCACCACGATCTGAACGTAGTGCTTTAATCTTTCTACCCAGCTGGTTTTCAACCTTATTCTGGTATTCCTTGAACTTATCAAATGACTCACTTTTGTGCTTCATTAAGTGTAGACATATCCATATCTACTCAAATCGTCCGTGAAAGTGATAAAATATCTATAGCCATCTCTAGCGTTGATTGACATAGGTCCACACACATCAGTATGTATGAGTCCTAATAGGTCAGCCGCGCGCATTCCAACACCTTTGAAGGAAATTCGAGTCATTTTGCCTATGAGAGATGATTCACACGTGCCAAATGATGCATAGTCAAAAGGGGAGATAGTCCCATTGTCAATGAGCTTCTTCACGCGTTTTTCATTTATGTGTCCCATACGATAATGCCATAGATAGGTTTGATCTTTGTCACCAACCTTTACCTTTTTATTACTCACATGCAATATATATGTGGTTTGATCTAAAACATAAATCCCATTCATGGAAACTGCTTTACCATAAATCATTTTGTTAAAGGAGAAAATACAACTATTATCCTTTATTACAAATGAAAAACCGTTCTTATCGAATACGGAAACAGAAATAATAT
>JAIUZE010014804.1:0-15187 GCA_022085475.1 Heliosperma pusillum | reverse complement strand
GACAACGGTTTATGGTTAATAATCGTTGTTATTACTAACCACAACGGGTATATTTACAAAAACCGTTGTTGTTGCTTACATTTATTTTTTTTAATTATAATTAGAGACAGCAATATCATAAGTACTATACACTGCAATAATAATCAGCAGAAACCAACAAAGACAGCAATATCATAAGCACTATACACTGCAATATCAGCAGAAACCAAAACATGGAGACTGTATAATGAATGACCAAAAGCTAAATAATTTGGGATTCTTCAACAATGACCAAAGCTAACAAAAACAAAAGACAATACCACCTCAGGATCGGGGACGTTTCTTGCCCGACATAGTTTCTTCGTTAACCCAAATACCTTCACCATGATCATCACGCATATAGATGCTTTCAATGTTATCATGAGCAGTGTCAACATTGTCGAAATAAGATACAGTGGAAGAGTGATCCATTCCCTCAAACACGACATCCTGATCATTATCCCCACCATTATCGGGTGCACCCCGTCTACTCCTTATAGATAGTACAACAGACCACTTCTTATACATAGGATCGGTGACATAGAACACTTGTTTAGCTTGGGATGCCATTATGAAAGGATCATCCTTATTATTGCCAACCTTATCCAAATTGACCAACGTAAATCCCATTTTATCCTTTCGAACACAATTGTTGTTGTTATCAACCCAGTTACATCGAAACAGAGGTATTGTGAAATCAAGGTAATCTAATACCAATATTTCTTGAATAACACCATAATAAAGGCATTTTCCCCAAATAGGGTTTTTATCTTTTGAAGTAGCAAAGTGCATTGCCTCAAATTCAGAACTCACACCACTATTTTGCATTGTGCTCAACTCATCTTGCTCGCGGGTGTAAAAAGAATAACCATTAATAGCAAAACCGCTGAAAAAAGTGGCCCTGACATTTGGACCTAACCCAAGACGTAGTAACCTAGAAGAGATGTCATCACCATACAAATTCTTATACTCCAAGACAACATTCCTAAACCACTCTCCAAATGTCGTCTTATGCTCGTTTGCAATCCACATCTCGCTCTTGTTTGGGTGATCGTATTTGAGCTCATCTTTGTGTTGTTGAATATAAGGTTGCACCTCATCTTCGTTGTTTAGCACATACGTATGTGCTAAAGGTAACATGTCACGTGCCACAATTTTTTCAACCCGGCCCCTAATACCTTTTCCGGTCATCCAGTCACTATGACGATTCTTTGGAACGCCAATTAACTCCTCGGGGGAGAGATGAGCGTAACAATATGCAAGAGCTTCGTCTAATATAGCACGTTCAGCAATACAACCTTCTGGACGATACCGATTAGATGTATAGTCCTTGTAGACTTTCGTCAATCTTTCGAAAGGATACTGGTATCTCAAGTACACGGGCCCAAGGTACAAAATCTCCCTAACCAAGGGAGTGGTCAGGTGAATCATGATAGTGAAGAAAGAGGGTGGAAAATACATTTCAAAATGACAAAGAGAGGTGACAACGAGGTCCTGCAATGAATCCGCATCATCGGGATCGATGACTTTATCGCATATGGACTGGAAGAAGAGACGGAATCTGGTAATAGCATATCGTACCTTTTCAGGTAAAATGGAGCGAATAGCCACGGATAGTAATTGTTGCATCAAAGTGTGGCAATCATGTGACTTTAACCCGGTGAGTTTTAGATATTGCATCGACACAAGGCTTTTGATGTTGGACGAATAACCATGTGGCACTTTAATTCCATTCAAGCATGCACAAAACTCTTTTTTCTCATTCCGTGAAAGGGTATAAGCTGATGGCGGTAAAAATGTACCATTACCTCTCTTCTGTGGTGCCAACTCTAGCCTAATACCCATCATTTGCATATCTTCCCTAGCTGCGGCGTTATCATTTGTTTTACCGGGAACATTCAGGAGGGTATTGATAATATTATCACAGACATTTTTCTCAATGTGCATGAAATCGAGGCAATGCCTGACCTCCAGGTCAGGCCAATATGGAAGTTTATCAAAAAATATGGATCTTTTCTTATACCCACGAGTAGACAATTTAGAGCCGTTCTTCTTCCCAAATTTTATCTCAATATGCTTTACTTTCTGATAAACTTCATGCCCACTCAAAATTCTAGGAGGTTGACGATGTTCTTGACGTCCATTAAATGCTTTCTGCTGCTTGCGATAACAATGGTCAGGATCCAAGCCCCTTCTATTTCCCAAATACACATACTTATGAAAACACTTCAAGTATTCAGACTCGATATCCTCCCCACACAATGGACATGCCTCTTTCCCATGCACCGTATGCCCAGAAAGGTCGCCATAAGCCGGATAGTCGGTTATTGTACACAATAACATCGCTCTCAAATTGAAAGTTTCATTCCCATATGCATCAAATACTTCTATCCCACTATCCCACAAAATTCGCAAATCATCTAAAAGAGGTTCCAAATAGACATCTATATTATTTCCAGGTTGTTTAGGGCCGGAAATTAACAACGACAACATCAAGTACTTTCTTTTCATGCACACATATGGAGGTAAGTTGTATATTGCCAACACTAATGGCCAAGTACTATGTTGGGTACTCATGTTTCCATGTGGGTTCATTCCATCAGTGGACAGCGCTAGACGTAAGTTTCTAGGTTCAATGCCGAACTCGGGATACTTAGCGTCGAACGATTTCCATTGCATAACATCTGCCGGGTGTCTTAGCTTCCCATCATTTATTCTTCCAGTTTCATGCCAAGTTAACATTTTTGAATCATTGCTATTCGCAAACATCCTTATGAATCTTGGTATCACTGGAAAATACCATAACACCTTAGCCGGGATACCTTCCTTATCCTTATAACGCCACTCAAAACAAACCGGACAATTGGTTAAGTTTTGATATAATTTTCGATACAATACGCAATCATTTGGACATGCATGTATTTTCTCATATTTCATACCCACCCCTCTAATTAGTTTTTTTGCCTCATATGTCTTAACGGGAAGAACATTACCATCTGGAAGCATGTCGTTTATCAAGGCTAATAAACTAGTGAAACACGTGTCACTAACCCCATTTGCCCCCTTGATATTATACAACTTCACCACAGCCGACATCTTTGTGTACTTACAACCAGGGTATAGAGGCGCTTCAGACTCACACAACTTCTTATACATGTTGTCAAGGTCATCCAAATTAATGTTTTCATCTTCAAAAGCATTTGAGTCATCATCTTTTTCTTCATTATCTGTAGACCCAACATTCAACTCGTCTGCTTCCAACTCAACATACTCGGCAAACTCGGGATCATCAGTTATCCTTTCGTATACCTCAAGATCATCTTCTTCAAAATTATTATCTTCCTCTAATGATTCCCCATGAACAATCCAACGGGTATAGGATCGACTAAAACTATACTTTTCTAGGTGAATTTTAACGTCCGGAATAGCCATATACCTAATATTACCACATCTTTCACAAGGGCATGGAATACTAGAAGAACCATTCAAATTGTTCGCAACGACTTCATAAAATTCAGCTAAACCATCCTTATAGTTTGGGTCACTCATATTCGCAGCATTCATCCAGGTTCGAGTCATTTATCTACATTCGTAGTATATATAGTAAGCCAAGTAATTCAGAAAATCCAACTAATTAAAACTAATTCAATAACAAGCCAACTAATTCAGAAAATGCAATGTATAAGGCAACTAATTCACAAATAAACGAAATTCAGGAAATCAATAAAGAAAAATTATTAGAATACCTGATTAATAAGAAATAGCAGACGGAGATGATGACAAAGAGTCTTAGTGTTTGTGGTTTTGTGATGCAGTATAATCGCTTTGTGTTTGTGTTTTTGTGTTGCAGTATTATTAATGTTGTGTGTTTTTTTCATCTTTATTAACAAATATTGACAACGGTTATTATTCATAGTAAACCGTTGTTACTAGTTTACTTATTTACAACGGTTAACAAAGTTATACCCGTTGTTACAACTAACAACAACGTACAACAAAATCATATCCGTTGTTATTAATTTACGCCAAATTTTGCGCCAAATTAATAACACATTACAACAACGGGTTTATTTGTGGCCGTTGTTATTACTTTTCCTTATTTCGCGCCAAACTAATAACAACGTTTACAGAATAAACTGTTGTTATTAGTTTATATATTTACAACGGTTATTTTATTTCACCCCGTTGTTAAAAATAATAACAACGTTCAAAAAACTAATACCGTTGTTATTAGGTTTAATAAAATTCCGCGGAAAAATAATTATCCATTCTACAACGGTTTTTCTTAATTTTTGTGAGTATGCGTTGTTGATGGGGCGTTGTTATTGCATGAATTTGTAGTAGTGCTCGCAAGTACACAACATTTGACGGCCGGGTCGGTCAACGCAAAGCGTTCGCCTCCCAACAACGTCGTCGTATGCCCACTGACACATGCATTTAAGCAGTAGGATACATCCCCGTTCCGACATTCCAGCCTTACGAACGTGGAGGTAGCCAAGGGAATGAGATTACAAAGCACATAACAAAATAGTGCTCAAACCGTAACATTTGTAAAAACCGACTCAAAGTGGGACATACCAAAAACCGTCACAAAAACATGCGATACAAGCGAATGAAATATCATATATTCGAAACATTAGTATTTAAATTCATTACGTAAATTATTACGATAAATGAACCATCGGAAATATTATAAATGAAATCGTAAATAAGAATAACAAGAACCTTCCAGCAGGTGCCAGCCGGTCAGGTGGACCGGCTGCCGGCCACCCGGCTGACGCCAAGTATCATATGAAAAACCAAGTGATCGAAAATACAGTTTGTCCCAGCCGGTCAAGGGGACCGGCTTCCGGCTACCCGACTGGGACCAAGGGTACATTAGAAAAACAAAAGGAAGGTAGGGGTGTCTCTGCCGGTCGGCTGACCGGCTGCCGGTCCGCCGGCTGAGATCAACTTCATGCTTCAAAATTTACGTAACATGCAATATTATACAGCCACTGCCCCAGCCGGTAGGCTGACCGGCTGCCGGTCGGCCTGCTGGGGTCCAATATGCACGAAATCAACATTTCTCAACAAGGATCCATATTCAACCATCATCAACTATTATCATAAATCATCCATTCTCATATCAATTCTCAACTAACAACATCCATCAACAACAATACAAGTCCTAAGCTTACTAATCATTTTCTAGATACGATTTCTAACGTAGAAAACACGTAAAACACGTAAATGATATCGAGCAACCCTTCATCGTTACCTTTATGCGTCTTTACTCCGCGTCAAGGTCCTCTTCAATCAAGAAGTAGTCTTTGTCGGGATCTTGAAGGTCACCACCTACAAATAGTTAATAAAAGATGAATATAATTCACCTTGAGAAAGACATAAAGTTTGAAAAGCGAGAAAGACGATACTTTTATTATCAATACGGATAGAGGAAGATGAGAGGGAAGGAATAAGACGAACTTACGTGAATTTGAGCGAGAATTGAATGAGTTATGACGATTCTAAGACGGATCAAAATGGAAGACGGATCAAAATGAGAGGAAGAATTAGGTTAGGGTTAGTATAAGTAGAGAGTGAGTGGAAAAAGTCAAGAAAAGTCAAAGACGTCTTAAGACGTGATTCACTTGAAATCTCGCGAAAAATCAAAATACGAACTCGGAAATTCTAAATTCGACACGGGAAATTTGATTCTAAACTAAAAATAAATTTCGCTGAAAAGTATCCGTAAAATATTTTTACTATAAAAATAGGGTACATTTGCGGGTGTTACACAAACCATGTGGATGATATGCGTATAAGTGATTCGGTTATGGCGGTGAGATTCGAGAAGGGGTTGAGCATTAACATAATGAAGAGGATGACTTCCGGTACTCTCACGGATGTGAAGGAAGTTTACACCCGTGCGGAGAATGAGGAAAGAATCGTCGCCATGACCAAGGATATAGAAGAGGCAAGTGGTGAGAAAACAAAAGCTTAAAGTGAAGAAGGTGGTTCAAGTTTCAAAAGGGGAGGATTCTCGCAAGCCCGAACTTTCTCTAGTGGTAGTTATGGTGGACATTCTCGCTTTAGTGGAGATAGTAGTGAATCTTACTGAAATGCTCCAATTCCGGTGGGAATCCAATGCTATGGATGTGGCAAGTTTGGCCACAAGAAGCTTGATTGTACAAGTAATGTTATATCAATGAGATCATTGTTGTTCAACCAAGCAAGTTTATATCGTGGAGGAGGCTAAGGTGGATGAGGTAACCGTGGAGCAGGGAGCAATCAAGGAAGGCAATTTAATCAAGGGGGTTTTAAGCGCTCCAACTCTTTCAATCGTCCAACCCAAAGTGGAGCAAGGAGACCGGAGCCAAGTGTTTCCACTAGCATGGTCCAAGGTGGACCAAAGGAAAGCGGGAAACTCTTCACGATGAACAAGGAGGAAGCGTTAGGAGATGCCCAAGTTGTCACCGGTATATTTCTTATTAATGGTCATTCTTCCTTTGTTTTATTTTACTCAGGAGCCACACATTCATTTGTGGCCAAGGAGCATGTGGAGACTTTAGGATTAGGGGAGGGTGACCCATATAAGATAAAGTTTTTATTCCATCGGGTGATTCGTTAGCTTGTGGCAAGTTGTATAGAGATATATCTTTGATAATTGTTGGCGTTAATTTTCCAATTAATTTGTTAGAGTTTCCTTTGAATTGTTTTGAGACTATAATCGGAATGGATTGGTTGGGTAACTATAAGGCATGCATAGAGTGTGACCTTAAGGAAAGTATCTATTAGAAGACCAAAAGGAGGTAAGAATGTCTTATCGTGGTGTTGTTTTTAGAACGGGGGTTAAGCTCATACATCTATAACCCTTACGAGTCTCTTGAGGAAGGGGTATCCTTTGGTGTTGTGTCACATTCGTGAACACTAGGGTGGAAGAGCTTACGTCATGTGATATTCCTTTTGTTAAGGAGTACGCTGATGCGTTTCCAGAGGAGATTCTGGGGTTGCCTCCTAAGAGGGATGTCGACTTCGGGATTGAATTAAACCTGGGTATGGGGCCTATATGCAAGGCACCGTACCGTATGGAGCCAAAGGAGCTAGAAGAATTGAAAAGGCTTGTAGTTGAGTTGTTGGAGAATGGCTATGTGAATAAAACCGAGTATGTCTAAATAGGGCGCACATGTGTTGTTTGTGAAGAAGAAGGATGGTAGTATGCGGTTATGCATTGACTAACGGGAGCTTAATATGGTGACGGTGAAGAATCTAAATCCTTTCCCGAGGATAGATGATCTTTTCGATCAGCTGAATGGAGAGGTGTCTTCTCAAATATCAACCTTAGATCGGGTTATCATAAGCTGCGCATCAGAGATGAAGTTATTCCGAAAACGACGCCCGCTATGGTAATTATGAGTTCATTGTCATGTCATTTGGTCTTAGCAAGTGCCCCAACTGTTTTCATAGATCTCATGAATCGTGTCTTTAGCCCCTACCTTTATAAATTCCTAGTAGTGTTCATTGATGATATTCTTATTTATTCGAAGACTCGGGAGGAGCATGCGGAGCACCTTTGGATTGTGTTGGAGACCTTGAGAGATAATCAATTATATGGTAAACTCTCCAAATGAAAATTTTGGCTTGAGAAGGTTGCTTTTCTTGACCATGAGGTATTGAAAAAGGGAGTTTCCGTGGATCCTAGAAAGATTGAAGTCGTTTCTAAGTGGGTTGCATAGAAGAATGTGCCTGAGATAAGGAGTTTCCTTGGACTATCGGAATATTATAGAAGATTCGTGTAACAACCCGAAAAGTACCCTATTTTTCTAGTAAAAATATTTTACGGATACTTTTCAGCAAAGTTAAGTTTTAAAATAGAATTTATTGTTTTGAGTCGTATTTGGAAATTCCGAGTTCGTATTTGGAATTTCTGCGAGATTTCATGAGAATCCCGTTTTAAAGTCATCTTTGACTTTTCTTGACTTTTAAATCGTCTTTGACTTTTCTTGACTTTTTAAGTCGTCTTTGACTTTTCTTGACTTTTTAAGTCGTCATTGACTTTTCTTGACTTTTAAGTCGTCATTTAACTTTTCTTGACTTTTAAGTCATCTTTGACTTTTCTTGACTTTTAAGTCGACTTGGACTTTCGTTGACTTTTCCGACTCACCTCGTATTTGAAAGACCGAAATTATATTTGAAAAGTAATAAATTTAATTTATTTTAATTTATTAAGATTTATTTGAATTTATGATAATTTAATATAATTATTTTTAATTTATTCGGAATTAAAGAGTAGGTTTTACGGTTTAACCCCGAACGTCATTTAACTATTCCCGAGTCAACTTAAGTCCCGAAACAAACCCGAAACCCGACTCTTGCATGAGTCACACGCCCCATGTCATCTTTTTCCACTCACTTGAGATATTTTAATTCTTTTGATTAACTAATACAAATATCTAAGATATTTGTCACTTTATCAATCGGTCCGTTTAAATTACGCAAATCGCGTAAAAACAGACCCGATTACTCCACTCCACACGCCTCCCCTCTTCTCCTCTTAGGATTAGATATTTTCATTTACCTAACATAATATCTAAATAATATCTAGATATTTGATTAAACAATTATAAAATCTAATAATATCTAATTAATTACCATAATATGTTTATAAAACCCGAGTCAATCCCGTATCAACAATTTCAAAACCCGACTCCATTATTTCCTATATTACACGGCACACCTTCCCACTTTACTCACCACTTATCTTTTCATTTTACACTAAATCAACTTAATACCTTTTTAATACTTTCTTTAATATAATCAAAATCGTTCTTGGTGTTCTTGAGCGTTCTTCATCGTTCTTGAGCAAAATCGTCACAAAACATTCGTTACTTGTTCAAATCCGTCCTAACTTATATTTCTAGAGTCTCCTCTTCGCTCTTCATCTCCATGTACGTTTTATTTTCAATTCCGACAAAATCGTTTTCAACACTTTAATTATGGAAAATCAAGTTTTAATTCTAATAATATTATTCTGGTCATTTCTTATAGGAGAAGATTATGAAGACGAGTTTGGTGACTCGTATATATTAGGAGAAGATTAGTAGACGGGTTTCTTTATTTCTTATTTTGGGTGCTACTTGATTTTGTGCTAGCTAAGGTAACGATTCCGAGTTACTCGACGAATTAATGTTACATACTTTTGTTTTTGTTTATATTATTGTTATTTACGGTTTTAACTAGTAACATGATAAGTTGTTATTTTTAATATGTTGTATGAATTTTTAACATGTTAGTGTTCTTGACATATTTTGATGATTTGTTCATAATCATGATTTTTGTATGAATGATGGTTGAATTGGTTGTTAAAATGGATGTTGTTAATTAAAATCATGTTAGAATTTATTTGGAATGGTGGTTGTCTTGGCCGTGTAAGGTGGCCGTGGGTGGGGCTGGAAAACCGACCCAAACCAGGCCGGTTAGGCCGGTTCAGGCCCAGTCCAGGTCCGGTCTGGGTTGGTCCGTGAGTGGGCTCGTGGGTTGTGTCGATACTTGATTGTTTTGTTGTTGTTTTGACGGGTTTTAAATATGTTAAAGCATGCGGGAAATATTAAGAAACGAGTTTAGAAATGTCGACTCAAAACAGGCCCAAACCAGGCCCGTGGGCCCAGTCCAGGCCCGTGTCATGTTCGGCCCAAATCAGCCCATGAGTCACCTCCTTGGACTTGTGACGGTTTTTGAGTTATTGTTATTTTACCGTGTTTTGTAATATTTAACAAGTGGGAAATGTTAATAAGTAAATTATTTAATTAAAAGTTTTCATAATATTATTATTTCTCACATGTTAGAAATTATAATACGAGATTGTAGTTTAATATGATATCCTTTAAGTCAAGCGGGTTTTTGTATGATTTTAATAATTCACATGTTAGAAATTGGAATAAAATAGCATGAAATAAATATGATGATTTTATGTTCAAGTCTATGTGGTAAAGACTCTGTTTCTAGCCGGTTTGACCAAACGGGTTTGGTCAAACTAAGATCTAGTCAGGCCCGTTTTGACTGATGACCCGTCGCGGGACTCGGGTCGGGGATTTGTCTTCAGGTAAGGTTTTATTTAATGAATGAATGAATAAGCCTTAGTAGATATGAGGCGATATGATATTTGAATATGATTATATGCAATTAGTCACATGATAGGATGTTTTTCTGTGACTGTTTAATTATATGGTTGGTGTCGTGTTGACTAAGTACCCATAGAGAATTATGAGTATATGGCGTCTTGACCATTCTAATTCTAAATGAGTAGCTTGGACCATGACATCGATAGGCCGTACTATCTTTAACGAGTATATAGTTCATGGTTAATAGCTTTTGTGTCACGGCATGGGGGGCTTATCTCCAAGTCGGGGCATGGCTGCCTAAGAGTTCCACTTTGGGAATGGAGCCAGCTTAAGTACTAGCCAGCTCTGCTTAGGGGGTCGCCTAGTAGAGTTTCTCATGTACGGTTATGTCATGGGACGGGGAATGGAATAGCTGTTGTCGCTAGGTCTGATCAGTCTAGGACTAGGATGTTTTCCTACCTTGTGGTATAGCCTCGAGTTACAGAAGTCGATATTGACTGTGCTAGAACTTATGCTGTTTCTAGACGTATTGGTCTTTCATGTTTGTATGATTCTATGAGTCTTAGAAGGTGAGATGCAAGCCGGCTAAGGTTGATAGAGTTTGGATTACCGGTTGTTAACTGATTCACATGATATTTGTATGATTAGGGTTTGAGTGTATCAGGGCCATGTTTTAAATGTAACCGCTGAGCCAGCATACCAGCTTCCCTACCTCGTGTTATAGGTTGTTAACAGATTCACATGATAGCTTTCATATGATAGGTTATATGTTAGTTAATTGTTTCATAACATGAAAAGCATATCGTATATGTTAAGGTTTTGTATTTTCCATATACATCTCTTTTATGTTATTCATGTTTTATTAAACTCGACATTTCGTGGCTGGGAGAACTCGGAGTTACTCCCCACTGACTGTGGCTTCCGTGTTTATATTTAATGCGGTTGGCAGGTTTGTGATGCATACTTGGGTACATTGACGAGCTAGCGAGCGAAGTATTTACCTTGGACCTATATTCGGTTCTTAGGATTGTATATTATTATACACTCTTTTATTTCCGTATTTTATACGGGAGATATGTCTCCCGTTTTAGATATTCTTATGTATAATATTATTTCTTTTTGTTATGAACCTTTTTCTTTAAGACACCTTTGTTATGATGAATATATTTAATAGTAGGTTCCGGTTTTAAAATTTACCGATTTTCACTAAAGTGAACCTATTAGAAACGTATTCTCATCTTTTATTTATTTAAATTACTTGTTTATCTTTCCGCAAATTTGAGGGTGTCACAGTGAGGTTGAGAGCTTGTGCACCTTAGTTCGAGAATTTATGGAGAAACTATTACCAGAATGGGGGCCCAAGAATAAACAACAAGAAATTGAGACAATACTTGGTTGTACAGTAAGTGAAAAGATCACGATTCTTCCACCAAAACAGTGCAAAAACAAAGCTAGTCGTAAAAGGATGTTGTCGAGCAAGGCAAAGGTTGTTGCCTTAGCAAAAAAAGCCCAAACGCTTATGTAATAATTGTAAGCGAATGTCCAACCACGACAAGAGAAACTGCCCGAACCCTTTTGCAGATCACCCACCATCCCCATCATCAGAGGACTATGAAAAAGGGGAAGTGTCAGGAGAACACGAATCAGAAGAAGAAGAATCAGAAGAGGAAGAAGAAGAAGAGGAAGAAGAAGGCGAGAATGAAAAAGGAGATGCTGAGGAGGAACACGATGTGTAATGAAGAGACAGTTTAAGTAATTATTTTGCGCCAAGTGGTAATGCAGACGAGGTCTTAAGTAATGTTTTACTTGGCAAATTATTTTTTATGGAATCGCTGTACGTGACTTGAAGTTATTTGTTTTTGGGCTGACTGGCCTTGAAAAACCATTGAATGGCCTTGAACTTTTATTTATGTGTATTGGAGTTTCATTGAATGGTTTTTTAGTTTCATTTATAAAGCCTTAAAGTTTCAGTTAATGGCCGATAAATTTCATTGAATTTCCTTGAAGTCTTTGAATGGCTTTGAAGTTGAATATAATAACATTGAAGTTACACTCAAATTTGTAGTTACAAAAATTGCCTTGAAGTTTCTTTGAATAGTCCTGGAGTTTCATAAATATTGCGTTGAAGTTACACAGAAGAGTATAAAAAAATCCAACTCTTTAAGGAAACAGTCATTGATATTCCAAATATATACTTAAAACATTGTTTTTTCCCACAGAGCTTCCAAAATTAACATACATGTTACAGGTTTATATGTCAAAATACATAGGAACATTGTTTCGTCTGACAAATCCATGTTACAGGTTTATATTGCTTCATTACACTATTTGTTTACCAAATATTTGTCCACTTTGCGCCTAACTTCAACTTTTTTCCATATGTTGTCTTTGTCCGCCACAAAAGCACCAACCTTAGCCATAACAGAATCTCTTCTGACGTTCAAATCAGCAAGTACAAGGGTCGCCGCCAACTGAATTACCAAATAACGTCGGTTAACCTTCCGCTCAAGGTCCTTGTGCTAAAGGCTCACCCTCGTACATTAACATATGCATCATTGTGAATATCCCAGATTCACAGAGATCATGGGCGGGGTTATGCCAGGAAAAAACTATATGACGATGAGTGAATTCCACAAGGGAACTTCCTCTGACAACACCTCTTGATTCAAAGAAATCGGACATGGCACTAGCCTATATAAAAGTGAAGATTGATAAATAAATTAAACAATCAGATATTCACAACATTAAAATTTCGTGTATTGTCCAAAAACATACAATTACACGAGAAGCTTTGCATATGATAGACTGATTCGAATCAGAGTGATATTGATGGTCAAGGAGATCAACTGTTTTTGACCTGTAGTTGATACATGTGCAGGCAAAATGGCCGTCGATGTTAAATGGTGTGAATATTAAATCTGCATTCAGGTTGAATGAATCCTCACAATCCTTGATGAAGAGATCCCATAATCGGAAAACTTCGTCAATGTCCTCATCGTTCTGAGTGGGCTGGTCATAGGTAACAATCATCCTCTTTAGCGCGTCCTGTATAGTTACAATAGTGCAAAAAAGTGTTATTCAGTTAGTTGAAGTTTCACATAATGTCATTAAACTTTACCAAAACCGGAGTTGAAGTTTCACAAATTAGTGTTGAAGTTACACGTATAAGTCACAGGTTTCATCAAGTCACAAAAAACAGTGCTGAAGTAACACATAGAACACAGTTGACTACCATTGAAGTTAAGCATATAAGTCTAATATAATAATTCAAGAACTAGATATTATTACCATATGACTTATGCCAAAGAAAGCCATTCTTGCAAAATCGCTGTCATCCGTCTCTAACCGATTTAGCAACATCGACCACCACTCGATCACATCGGAGTATATTAGCCTATCCGGTAGCATGGACAAAATCTGATCCCTGTTAAGCGTTGCATGGCGGTTGTAATACACTGGTGCTTCTCTGTGTCGCAAACATTCAAAACAATCAACTAACATTCAAGTCATCTTCGAAAACGCAATGAATAAAAAATTAAATAGAACTCACGTATTTTCAAAGGTGTAGTCGTCTAAGTAGCAATAGTCAGCCACATTTTTCCTCAAAAGTTATACATCCCTTATTAATATCTGGTTCTTTCGTAGTGTCTTTGAAACAACAAGAGCCTTTGCCTCAGGCTCCCCGCAGTAGATTGAGCATACTAATCCATCCCCCCCACCACGACGACGACAACTGATAGATGACAGGCCCCCACTAACAGGGGGCTTACCTGTAAAGGATGGACCTTCAGGAGTGCGGTTATCAGGCGTCATGTAACGAGGGCGCTTGGCTGAGCTCATCGATATGTCAGTATCGGTGCTTCTCTTGAGGATGGAGGTAGTCAATGGATGTGCCTTAACTTTATTAAAAGCAGCGACCCTACCTAACACATCTTCCCTGTCCTTGTTGTAGTCACTAAGGACAAGGGTGGCACCAATCTCGGCACGGAACAGGGTAGTCATGCCCTCTTTCTCTAGCCCGCACTCAAACAGCTCTCCCCTATAAAGCAACATATGCAACATCAAATAAACCCCACAATCATTCGCCAAAAAACCCAACTGCTTGCCATTTAAATTCCTTGTTAACGAGACTAAAACCCCTAACTTTTGAGCCTTTCATATGTCCTTTCGACACCATATAATCTCCCATTAGATCAACCTGTAAGTAGAGTTTTGACAGAGAACGTATAAAGCCATTGTTAGTTAAACAAAAAACTACACGTATACCCATGATAACTGAATGTTATGTATAGAAGCATTACATCAATACGAGATATGCCTCCGTACGGCAATTTAAGAAGATCTTCATCGTAATAGCGATTGTCTAGGTACTCGATCTTCTCGGATAAGAAATTAATGCAAGCACAACTGTAATGATCTTTATCACCAGACAACACGGGGATGAAGACCTGAAACACAATAATTACAGCTTGAAGTTACAGTTTCCCATAATATGCTTGAAGTTACACCCTAAATGCATTGAAGTTACACAAACAACAGCTGAAGTGACACCACTTAATTGGAATTACCAATAATGCACTTGAAGTTATGCACTAATCACATTGAAGTTTCAGACAATATGACAATTAACATATTCAACAATTAGATCTTGAAGTTACACAATATTCATCATGAAGTGACCCAGAATGAAGTTGAAGTTATACTAATGTCTGAAGGTACACAATGTCTGAAGTTACACTCAAAATGCATTAAAGTTACACAGACAACAACTGAAGTGGCACTATTTACTAGGAGTTACCAATAATGCTCTTGAAGTTACACACAATGAAAATTAAAGTTAAACACTAATCACATTGGAATTATACAGTATTCATCTTGAAGTGACCCAGATTGAAGTTGAAGTTATACTAATGTATGAAGGTACACAATGTCTGAAGTTACACTAAGAATAATGAACATCTACCATTGAAGGTACACAAACTGTACCAACCATTGAGATTACATACTAGAAACATTGAAATAACATACAATACGCTTGATGAAGTTCATATGCTTGGTAACTCCACATA